>CALYDF020005768.1:0-14046 GCA_944474145.2 Dicrocoelium dendriticum | reverse complement strand
CACAGACTGTGACGGAAGGACCGCGAAACCTGGTGGTCTCATCGTGCCTCTGAGATGGAAACAGCCGCTGCCATTGGTAATCATCGTAAGTTATACCGTCTGATACGGGAAACAGGCAGCAGGAGACCTGGTGTTAGTGAGACCATACGCGACGAGAGTGGGCAGCCGATCCACAGCCTGTCAAAACGCTTGGAGCGTTGGGCTGAACACTTTGCTATGCAATTTAACCAACCTGAGTTATCGCTTTCTTCGGGCATTGAGCGCCCTTCTCCTTGGGTCGTCTCCTTGGATCCGCCATCACGCGCAGAAGTCGAACGTGAGATCAAGCTGTTGAAATTGCATAAGGCCGCAGGAGCAGATACAATTCCTCCAGCCCTCTTCAAGTTCGGTGGACCTGCTCTAGTAGATGATCTACACGAGTTGCTAGTAAAACTTTGGGAGCAGGAGACAGTCCCGACAGACTGGAACCGCTCCGTCATTGTCCCAATTTTCAAGGGAGGCTCCCGTTTAGAATGTGGCAATCATAGAGGGATCAGTCTGATTTCGATTGCCTCTAAATTGCTTGCCTCTATCATTCTCCACAGACTGACTGGCACTCGTGAAAGCCAGATTCGTGAAGAGCAAGCCGGATTTCGTCGAGGTCGGGGCTGCATCGACCACATCTTCACATTGCGTCAAGTGTTGGAGCACCGCCATGTTTATTGGCGACCCACCGTTGTCGTGTTTCTTGACATAAAAAGTGCTTTCGACTCAGTCGATCGATGTGCCCTTTGGAACTGTCTGTTGAGGAAAGGTGTGCCTGATAAATATGTAAACATTATCAAAGCGCTGTACGCACATAGTTCGGGCAGGGTGAGGGTTTATGGCAAACTCTCGCCACCCTTCAGTATCACCAGCGGTGTGAGACAAGGATGCCCGCTGTCACCTTTCCTCTTCAGCTTCGCTATTGATGAAGTCATGGAAACAGCGTTCGCAGGACACGACCTAGAAGGTGTGGAGCTACTCCCTGGTGAGCGACTTTTTGACTTGGAGTATGCAGACGATATTGCCCTAATCTGTGACAGCCTCCAAACATGCCAAAGAGCACTGAACCGATTAGCACTGGCTGTCAATCGTTTTGGGCTATGCTTTGCTTCATCGAAATGCAAAGTACTTCTCCAAGATTGGCAGAGACCCAACCCTGCGCTAACGCTTGGTGGTGATCTGCTAGAAGTCGTTCAGGAATTCAAGTACCTGGGCAGCTATATTAGCACCCGTGGGATTGAAGATGAGGTTACGAACCGTATAGCAAAAGCTCGATGTGCTTTTGCCAATCTCCTCCACCTGTGGCGCAGACGCGACATTACTCTCGCCCTGAAGGGCAGAGTTTACAACGCAGCCGTCCGTTCAACTCTCCTATATGGCTGTGAAACCTGGCCCATCAGGTCGACAGACATGAAGAGACTCGTCACGTTCGATCATCGCTGCCTTCGCAGCTTAGCTCATGTCTGGTGGGAACACCGCGTGAGCAATAAGCGTGTTCGGCGTCGCGTATTTGGTGCAGGAAGAGCGAGTAAACCGTTCAGCACCATTATATCACGCACCAGGCTCCGATGGTTGGGCCACGTGTTGCGCATGCCAGCACACCGACTCCCGCGACGTGCATTGTTTGCGAGTTGTGGGTGCGGTTGTAAGAGGAGGAGAGGAGGCCAAGTGATGACTTGGTCGAGAGAAATGAAAACCCTCACTTCGAAGTTGGCGTCGGTTGGTGCATCCCGACTGCCTGGCTGGGGTCCTAAGGACGGTGAACACGTTTGGTTGGACACACTTGCTGATATGGCTAGGAGCCGGCCCCAATGGCGTTTGTGTTGTGAGTTCCTTTGTCCATCCCCCTCCTGTTTAGCATCCCCCTCCAATCACGATCTCAATCGTTAGGCATAATATGACTTTCTTTTACGGCAGCCAGCTGTTAGCTCTCCGGAACGATGTCCATCCGTTACTGGGGACTCAGCGGGCGTGCCACTGTTTGTTTGTTTGTTCGTTGTTTTTTTCTTTTCTTGCCTTTTGTATTGCGGCACAATAGCTGAGGTGTTTTCCACCTCCAGCTAACATGTAATGATGATGATGATGATCGCTGTTGACGAACTCATAAAGATTGGGTAAACATAACGAGTCTTAGATAGTGTAAAGATACTCACAGAAGGACTTCTTGATTTGAAGTATGCAGACGATGTTGCCCTCATCTATGACAGCTCCCTGACGTGCCAAGCTCTAAGAGATAGATTAGCAATGGGTCAACTGTTTCGGACTGTGCTTTGCACACCCGAAATGCAAAGCTTTCCTCCAAGCTTGGCGTGGACCGCCTCCTGCGCTGGCGCTTGGTGAGGTCAGCTAGAAGTCATTCAAATATTTAACTACCTGGGAAGTTGTATCAGCGCCCTTGGGATTGAAGATGAGATCGCGAACCGCATAACAAAAGCCCGAGTTGCTTTTGCTAGTCTTTGCCTCCTATGGCGGCAGCGCGACATCACTCTCGACATGAGGAGAGGAGCGTACAATGCAGCGCTACGTTTGACCCTACTGTACGGCTGCGAAACCTGGCCCCTTAGATCAGCGGACATAAAAAGGCTAGTTACCTTCGACAATCGGTACCTTCGCAGTTTGGCTCACATCTGATGGAAACACCGCGTGAGCAACGAGCGTGTTCGACGCCTTGTTTATGGCATAGGAAAAGGAAATGAGACGCTCAGCACCGTTATTTCACGAACCAGGCTCCTATGGCTCGGCCAGGTGTTACACATGGCTTGCCGAACAATCTCGTGGTGCTAGCTGGGTGCTTCGGGATTACTCCGTTCCAGCAATTGCTTCGGCGGCTGTGTTCCAGGACGTGGTGGTTTTTCGCCTGGCAAGCGTTCTCACTATAAAAAGCCACATGTCCGTTTAGCAACACTGTGACCTGGCAGATGTGACTCGCCACTAAATAAAGTCACTGTCCCTTGCCTCCTTCTGAGTGGTATGTGGTCCTAAAGGCGTATGAACCACTTGTTTGGTCACCGGCTCCCAACGGATTGCGATACCCTCATATCGCCCTGCTGCCTTGTATGTTCGGTCCTTTATCAAAGGCTCGGGGTGGGGCCCCCTATGACAACCCTCTACTTCGGCCTGGACAACCGGGCAGTATCTCGCCCACTGACGAACCATGGACTTACAACCACAACCATTCACCCGCTCTCTTGCTGCTACGATGCTATTCACTCATGTTACTATGCCAACTTCACAAGTACACGTCACCATTTACCTACCATTCCCTTGTACTATTCACACCCATTTTTACGTGATTCCTCTATGGCGATCAGCCCCACCTACACCGATGAACCCGTTTCCTTGCTATCTGCCAACTCAACCACAGTGCCCAACAGAGAGCTACCAGTTCCAAAGTCTCCCATCTTCGCTCCTGCAACCCGGAACGCAGTTCAAACTTTCAGCCTTCAACCTACGCACATTACTGCAGATCGGTCAGCAAGCTGGACTTGCACGCACGCTAGAAACCTTTGAAATTGATATCCGCTGCCTGAATGAAACACCACTCCAGGACTCTAACTCGGTCTACCAGCTGGTGTCACCGCTCTACCCACGCACCCGGTTCCATCTCCGCCTCTGGTGACGCCGAGTCTGCCGCATCTGAGTAAGCTGGTGTTGGAATCGCCCTCAATGCTAGAGCCGCGACTGCTTTGATTGGTTGGATTCCGATCAATAGTCACCTTGGTGCAATGAGGCTCCATGGCTATTGTAAAGTTAGCAGACGTCGAGTCGTAAAGCGTGCTCTCTTCGTGATATCTGCCTACGCGCCCACTGACTAGCTCGGACACCGTCAAAGACCACTTCTACCAGAACTTTCATGAGCTGCTCCTAAGGGCTCCTAAAACAATCATCATTGTTTTGGCAGGAGGCTACAACGCACGTGTCAGTCCTCTGCTGCCATGTGAGCGCCACTTCGGAAGACCGCATGGATATGATGCTGTTCGTTCAGACAACGGAGCGACTGCTCAGTTTGTATGGCGATCATCAGCTATTCCTCTCTAGCACCAGCTTTCATCATCCTGGACGCCAATACGCCACTTGGCGTCCCCCATCAACCCAGCGCTGGTCACAGATTGATCATAAAGCTATACACATATCGCAGGTGGACGACGGCAGTGTACAGCGACTTGCTGAATCATTTTGGTCAACATCGCGTCGACAAAAAAGACACCGATCATGCACGTGGTGTGTGCGAACCGTATTGCATGCGTTTTTTTGGGTGGTTCGCCAGGTCATACAACTAGCACCCGACTGAACGCCTAACAAGTTGGAGGACGCCAATGGTGAGAAGAGATTATCAACAACAAAAGCTTCGTGAAAAGCTCCTCCCTCTTCAAACTCTGATGTGTTGAATCAACACCTGGTCCAAGTCTCCAGGCAACGACAAGCTTGGTGCTGCGGCCGGGTCCTTGTCCCAGTCTGTGGGCCTCTCAACTTCGCTCCCACTCCCCAAACTGCTGGATCTCGGGAAGATCCATCAGAATTGCTGGATCGTCGATCGGGCGTGTGCCTGCTGCGCGCAGAGTATAAAAAAAAACAAAACAACGACACACACGCCGGTCTAATTAAATACCCAACAGGCTGAAAGCAAGCCTTTCTCTGATTCGTGAATCTTGTGGTCAAAACAAGCTGTTGAGGAGAAGGTTCCGAACTCATGGGAAGAATCAATCATTGTTCCGATTCACAAGAAGGGCTCCCGCGACGATTGCTGCAACTACCGTGGAATCTCATTAATCTCTGTCGTTATTCTCTGTCTCCAAAATCTTTATGTCAGTCCTACTTCGCAGGCTTTCGACGACTAGAGAGGAGTTTTCCCGAGAAGAACAAGCCGGATTTTGTCCAGGCCGCGGCTGCATCGACCAAATCTTCACACTTGGCCAGCTTCTCAAACTTCGTCACATCCACCGGCGGCCAACAATCGTAGTGTTTTTGGACATTCTAGCGGCATTTGATTCAGTAGATAGATCTGCGTTGTGGAACCGTTTACTGAAGAAAGGTGTGCCCAACAAGGTTGTAACAATCCTGAAAGAACTTTACAGTCACACGTCTGGCAAAGTCAGCGCTTACTGCCCGCTTTCTTCATTTGCTGTGACCAGCGGTGTTCGCCAAGGTTGCCCTATTTCACCTTTCCTCTTCAATTTCGCCATTGAAGATGTCCAAAGAGCACTGGAAGGTGTCCAGGACTGCGGTGTTGAGCTCCTCCCTGGAGATAGAGTCACGAACTTGGACTACGCCGATGATATCGCCTTGTTGGAGGACGACCCACAATCCGTCCAGAACGCTCTGGACCGCTTGGCGATGGAGGCGTCTAAGTACGGCCTGTGCTTCACTCCGGGAAAATGTAAAACGCTGCTCCAGGATTGGCAGGTGCCTGAACCCGCGCTCACCATTGCTGGACATGTTCTGGAGCAAGTCCCTTGCTTTACTTATCTGGGGAGTTGTATCACGGCTGGTGACGGTGTTGGAGTTGAAGTCTCACAACGGATTGCAAAGGCACGCCTTGCATTCATCAAGCTGAGACACTTATGGCGTTGTCGCGATGTTAGTCTCAAGCTGATGGGCAGCGTGTAGAATGCTTCCGTCCGTGCAGTACTCTTGTACGGCTGTGAGACTTGGTCTATTCGTTCGGAAGACATGAAGCGGCCGTCAGTCTTCTACAATCGCTGTCTACGAAGGATTGCTCGAATGTGGTGGCAACACCACGTAAGCAACGCAGAGGTGCGAGACCGCGTGCTTGGGGCGAATAGTGCCAGACTTCAGGAGGTAATTCTCCAACATTGCATGCGTTGGCTCGGGCATGTTTTGCGCATGCCAGCCCATCGTCTTCCACGTCGAGCGCTAATTGCACTCCCAGGGAGCGATTGGAAAAAGTGACGCGGTGCACAGCCAATGACGTGGTGAAGGAGCATGAAGAAGGCAACCTCAAGTTTGGCGGCAGTCGGACCAGTCCGTCTTTCAGGTTGGGGACCACGAGATACTGAGTCGCAGTGATTGGAAACATTGGACGCCATGGCCCGCAACAGATATCAGTGGCGGCAATGTTGTTCCGCAATTTCACCATCCCTTTGATACACACAAAAACTCACAAAACAAAACAAAAAATACAAAATGGCGTGTGTAAAACCAAAAAAATTCGTTTCCCATATTTTTTAATCGCATTAGTGTCCCCATCTTCTTCACTTTTTTCTTCTGCCATGGTTCTGATGGCACAATGTCTGTTAACAGACTGTGAATAAATATAAAATATAATAGGACGGAACAGCCATCTAGCGCTTTCCTTAATGTGTTGTGGCCGTCTGCCTTTGTTTAACTGTGACGAATTTTCACAACAGCGAATTAGTTAGGCTAAGTCGACCGACTTATTTTATTTACTTCCATCTTGAGCCGCCTTCAGGCTGGAAGCTGGAGCTTATACATAATTAAATCGGATGCGTGATTACATAAAATAGACATTATATATGTTAGCGTGTCTCACAGTCTTTAAGTATTCACATCAAACTAATACGGTAATCAGCTTACTAATCAGTCCGTGTGAGGCAACTGGCAAACCCACCTACCGTATGGTCGCATTGTCAGCTACGACTGAGTGATCTGAAAGGTACACATAATTCTTTAGTTCCCGAATGCACTGACGTGTGCTGCGGGACAATGTCAATACCCCACAAAACGTCTAGCACATTATGAAGATTATTCTTTCACAAATAGTTTATCTGTTTCCCCGCATCGGATGTATCCCATTGTTCGTTTTAAAATGATGTCTTAAACAGTCCTACAGGAGGTTATAGATATTTCTCTAGTTCACAGAAAACATTCTAATTATTGTATTTAAATAGCGGATGTATAACCATTGCACATCCTGTTCTCAAATTATTCAATAGTTTGCCTTGCAAAGCTGGTCTAACAGCAAAGATTAGCCTTGAGTTATTTTCATATATTTACCTGCAGATATATTGCATCTGGTGTAAATAATCACGTAGTGATACTAACGAGCCATCAGAATAACTGATAATTGCAAAATTATGGAGTAGCTCAATCCCAGCTACCGTCATCCGCGACATGCATTTGGCAGTTTTACCGCTCACTTCCTTACAGATAACTGGACATCATCATCATCATACACGTTAGCTAGAGGTGGGGAATATCTCAGCTACTGTACTGCAATACATAGAAAAAAGGAGAAAACATTCAACTGGTGCAAGCCGGCTGAGCTACCGGTAACGGATGGGCACCGTTCCGGTAAGCCACCAGCCGGCTGCTGTGCACCAAAAAATTGCTATGCAAAATTATAAAACGCTAAATGATGAGATGGTGGTTGGAGGGAGAGGCTAAGAAGGCTGGGGTGGGACAAAGAAACTCACAGCAGGAACGCCACGGAGGTCGCCTCCTAGCCATATCATCAAGTGTGTCCAACCAAACGTGTTCATCGTCTTTCGGACCCCAACCAGGGAGCCGAGACGCTCCAACCGAGGCCAGCTCAGAAGTGAGGGCCTTCATTCCTCTGGACCAAATCATCGCTTGGCTACCCCTCCTCTTCTTCCATCCACACCCTCGGCGCGCAAGCAACACACGTCGCGGGATTCGGTGGGCTGGCATACGTAACACATGGCCGAGCCATCGGAACGTGATGCGTGAAATAACGGTGCTGAGCGGTTCAGTTCCTTTTCCTGTGCCATAAACAAGGCGTCGAACACGCTCGTTGCTCACGCGGTTTTCCCACCAGATGTGAGCTAAATTACGAAGGCACCGG
This sequence comes from Dicrocoelium dendriticum, assembly GCA_944474145.2. Classification (NCBI taxonomy): domain Eukaryota; kingdom Metazoa; phylum Platyhelminthes; class Trematoda; order Plagiorchiida; family Dicrocoeliidae; genus Dicrocoelium; species Dicrocoelium dendriticum. The sequence goes on along the minus strand of CALYDF020005768.1, from coordinate 6,239 downwards.
TGGTCGAACGTAACTAGCCTCTTCAGGTCCGCTGCTTTAAGCGTCCAGGTTTCACAACCGTGCAGTAGGGTCGAACGTATCGCTGCATTGTGCACTCTATCCTTCAGGGTGAGAGTGATGTCGCGCCGGCGCCATAAGTGGCGAAGCTTAGCAAAAGCGCCCCGAGCTTTTGCTATACGATTCGTGATTTCATCTTCAATCCCACGGGCGCTGATACAACTTCCCAGGTAGTTTAATTTTTGAACGACTTCTAGCTGCTTCCCACAAAGGGTCAGCGAAGGAGACGGTCCCTGCCAACCTTGGAGGAATGCTTTGCACTTCGAAAGTGCGAAGCAAAGCCCGACGTGACGGACAGCTAGTGCTACTCTGTCCAGTGCCGCTTGGCACGTTTGTGAGCTGTCACAGATCAGGAAATGTGGGTAAGCGATAACACAAATAGCTTTGTGATTCCAAAATATACCTGGAAGACGACAATAAATGTTTGCATATGATTAAACGCGGGTTTTATAATTTTGCTTTAATTCCGTTATAAGGTGGTTCATGATGGAAGTAAATAAAATAAGTTGGTTGACTCAGCCCAACTAACTCGCTGTTGTGAAAATTCCTCACATTTAGACACGGGCAGACAGCCACCACACATTAAGGAAAGCGCTAGACGACCGTTTCGTCTTATTGGGACTCGTCAGTAACGAGTAACCACCGAATTTTCTCGGATTTGAACCCAACATCTTAATCTTTTGTGCCGCTGACTTATGCCACTGAGTCATGGGGGACGCAGCAGATCGCCATAACTGATATATAATTGCGATATAGCGCGACTCATCCTCAATTGTCATGCATATTATGAAGGTACAGCCGACAAGGTTGGTCGCAAGAGCCACGATTCACTTTGTCAGTCGGCAACAACGGAACAGCCAGGTTAACTGTCAAGACGAAGACTGTTCAGTTGTAAGCGGATTTGGGATTTATTGGGTATTTTGTAAAGGTTCTTCGCAGTTAGACTCAGACTCACAAATGAGCAAGATTCGCATCAGCAGCTTGTATGTCACCTTAACTGATGCCAGCCTGCATAGGAAGTCGTGGCTCTGGTGGCTAACGCAGTCCAATGCAATTCAAAACAAGCATGACAGTGGAGCATAAGCCACGTCATATCGCAGTTAGATATCAGTCATGGCGGCCGGTTGATGTCGCCCGTAGTTCAGTGGCATATATCACTGGCTCGCAAATCTAAGTTTGTGGGTTCGAGTCCGACTCTAGTTTGTGGGTACACGGTGTTGCTAAGTACAAATAAGATGGAACAGCCGTCTAGTGTTTTCTTGGATGTGTGGTATCAGTTTACCTGTGTCTAACTGCGATGCATCTTCAAAATATACCCAAGAAATCAAAGCGCTTCTTGCAAAATCACATTTAGTTGGTTCTCCCAAAAGCATATGTCTTTATTTCGACAGCATTTCTGGATTTTGTGGAAGCTTCTCGAATATTTTTTTGTATGCGATTATATGTGGACACACTAGAACAATAACCGCTTATAGTTTACTTCTCGTAGTGTTAGCAATGGTTGCGGTATACGCAAATGTACAACATGCTGTTTGGAACTGAATGCTGTAGAAGTTTCTGCTTAGGCGCAAATCGGTGGAGAGTTGCCGAAAAACGCATGGTACACTAGACGCGGATGTCCCGAGTTAATTTCTTAACGCCGTTATGACAAAAATACCTTGAACCAATCTTTTTGCAGATTCATCTTGCAGTGTATTTATGTTTCTTTAGGGCCGGTGTTGGAATTTTTTAGGATGTACATTAGATTCTCTCTGTTTTATAGTTCACCGCGTTTTGCGTATGATTTGTATGCACAACTACTTTAAGCAGTAATTGCAAAAGTGGGTTTAATGTGAGTTTCGGATTAAAATTTAGTGAACTGTTGCCAAATTGGAGGTAAGTTATGCGGAAGCAAATGATAGTTACAAGCTTGGTGCTCACTGCTACTGCTAATCTACCAAAATGCATTATCTGTAATGGAAAGTTTAGAAGTTATTAGCAATAGTATGTTAGGTGATATTTTCTTCACATTCGGCGCTATTGGTAGGATATGAAAAATTACGCGTTTAACTTCCTTGTCCTATAAATGAAATTCCTAAGAATAGATCTCAAACTTTGGAGTCTTCATCAGTGCCAAATGTTTGCGGTTGATAAGCAAAGGGAGGTCCAGCACAGGGCAATATATTCCAAAGAATCCATACCATTAAGGGTACAAGATCTTTGTGTTATGCAGTACAAAAAGACTTCATTTATTTGTTATATTCTCAATGAAAGTTGATCCCGTTCCAGTTGCACGTGGCATCGGTGCAAGTGGAAACATGGTAATACAACTTGCACAAGTTATTCGGGCCAACGTCGACCCTGTGCCATATTTTGAATAGGAATAGGGGATGGCCTTCATCCTCAATTGGAACGGAGTTTAAAGAACCGAAACGTCAGAGTCCAGCTAGGGCTATTCCATCAGTGGACTCAGTTGGAGTATTTCGGCTCTAGGTTGATATTCCAAAGACAAATAACACATTTAAATGGATACATGTATTGATATGTTAAAAAGCCCGCCTCCGTGGCGTTGATGTTTGAAGACATTTCGTTGGCCCCCTCCGCTTACCTCCCATCCATTTATTAGGCCTAATTTATCCCTTATTTTGTATAACATTAGCTAGCTGTTAGCTTTCCGGTACGAGGTCAATCCGTTACCAGTGACTCATCCGGTGTGTCTCTGTTGCTTGTTTCTTTTATTTTGTGTTGAGGCACATTAACAGGTATTTTCCACCTCTAGCTAATATGTTTACTAACAAGGATGATGATTTCGTTATTGTAAATCCGGTCGGATGCCGTTGTTTACTGGCCAATGGTTGGTAGTGCACGGCAACGATGCAACCGCACAACTTTTCTGGGCCAGACAGAGATCAAGTGAGCAAAATGCAATGCGCACCTGTGCCTCAGCAAGAAAAAGTACTACTTTAGGGGAATTTCACCAGCAACACTGTTTTTCCTTATTTGACTTTCCTTGAGTGTTACTAAATAATTGTTGTAATTTGGATGGTGAACAAGAGGAATTGCGCAATTACCGCATCAATAAAAACAATATATGGCTTAGACAGGAAATATCGTTCAGTAGCTATTTCCTCCATCTGTGATGGATGTCGCGATTTTGTATCATACCTAATTTTGTATCCTAAACATGTCTTAGAACCGAATTAAATACTATCTAATCCAACAACTGTATGTTAGTAAAAGCACAATTAACTATTTTGGTACGCGCTGTACAGAATACATTCGGCCAGAAGGCATTAAGGTTTAGTAAAAAATTTGTTTGCTTCATTAAAACTAGTGAAAAACAATATTTCAAACCTCTGAGATCAAGCAAGCATGCCAGCGGAATTTTTCAACAGTATGTAGGATGTTGTAAGGATGGATCCGATACAAAATTTGCGCAAAATTTCACCTCATTCAGTTTCTACTAGTTTTAATGGCTAGGTGAGTATCGCAAAGTAGCTCTGGCCACAGGCCCATTTGTTGCTTTACACTCGAATTTTGCGTGTAGACTAAACATGTTTTGATAGAACTTTCTTTTGTTAGAAAAGAACGCAGACTGAAAACTCAAAACAACTGATTAACAAACACATCTCCTCGCCCGTTCGTCTGGTGACTGTAAAAACGCAGATTGGCGAAGCCCAAGTTGATGTGCGTGAGTTCCCCGCTGCGTAGCTTGCTATCTATTTAATAATTTCCCCAGTAAATGTTAACATACAAACTGTGCAGTTCATTGGGTTACACTGTTTCACTACTCTTCAAACTGTTGTTATAAACTAAGGATTTTAAACACCATGTTTTTACTGACAGTAGCCAGTTCGTAATTATTAGAGGAATAGACTGTTTATATGTGAACTTCACAACCAGCGGTTAATTTTATATGCATAGTTTCATTAAACAATTAGTAAAATACGCCAAGTTTGTACCATCTTTACCATGGAAATAATTCAAGAATGTGGATAACATTTTATGGGGACTATGATCGGAGTATTTTGCATTAAACACAAGGCAAAATGGCTCAAAATGTTTTTACAAAACTACCCTATTATAATTTTAACTACGTATATACAACTCGCATTGGGAGTCTCGTACAAATCTCGCGGCCAAATATTTGCTTTTGTTAACATTTCTCATAAGTCTGTTTTATCATTTGTTGACATAATCCTGAAGTAATGTAGTGAGACAAGTCAATATCAGTCGTGGTTTCTCAGATAAATTATTGTTGAGGAGATGTTTAGCAACCCCATATTTTTCAGGCAAGAACAGCGATTTCATTTGTCAAAGATGGTGATTAAAACTTCTAAGCGAATGATACCGGACCTTGTTGATTTCATCTTTTCTGCCTGCGCAGTCAACTTACTCTCATTGCCTGACGGCCACTTTTTGATTACTTATGTTCGGGGCGCTGCATGCCTTCTACGTCTGGTGTGATATTACGGCACGTTAAATTACGGTTGAGCCATCGTCTAATGGCTCATTCCTCCGAATCAATCGTTGTCGACTGACTGGCTTATCAACGGTCTAGTGAGAGGTGACCGTTCGGTTAATGAATCCTCCAATAGTAACCACAAGACAATAGGTTTCTGTTTAAAAGCCGATAGGAAAGTAAAATGCTATACGATTCAGCATGAATTGAAAGTTTACAGGTTGCATGTTTATTAAACTGTGTGCTTGTTAGAATAATGGCATGTCGTTATGCATTCAAGTACCAATATGTATGACAATTTATCTGACCTTGTTGGCGTACCGTATTAAAAAAAGCAAGTATATTCCTTTTCACTTGGCTGTTGCCTGGCTGTTGCTTGACATCCCTATGTGGTTACGCTTGCTGTACATGTTGCCAATGTGTTCACCTTGGCAACTACCCCTACCTTGCCCGTATTACCTCCAGTAGGCAGCTGGCAGTTGCTAGAGTGGACGGGATGTACGGTCCTTGTGCTCATGCTAGGCTCGAAGAGTGGCTCCATGCACTCAGTCTAGAGTGGACTACTGTCCAGCCACCATCGTGTGTGTGCATGATTCTCCAAACACAGCATGCTTTTTTTGCCTGTGGAGGAGTGTGGGCCGTCTCCGTTGACGAAATGTGGCTCCCATCCACATGCCTCCCCATCTTATTCCTTCTGGTTTAAACTGGATATGGGGTGAACGGAAGGGGGTTAGTTTGCATCCGGTTTTATGTTATCTCTTAACCGCGTATTAGTAGGCTGTCTAACTTTGTCAAGTTAGTCCTTCGATGTTTTGATACCTCGTGGTTTGAACGAGCGCTGCCAATATGTTGGTACTACACTTTCGCTGCTTTGCACCGCGTCCTTCACGGGACTCTTCTACGGTGACGGACAAGCGCAATGCTATGCTGCGCCGATGGAATTAAACTTCACATAATTATTGAGTTCATTGGTTAAGATCCTTGCTTTTGGATATTGAGCATTGCACTTTTGGCGATGGAGATAAGATCCAAGCGCAAAGTTTTGGGTTACCATTTTCCCATTTTGCTCAACGCACATGGTTACGGTCGCTAGACATATAATACAAATCAACACACTTCATTTCCCGGTGCACACAAAGTGCAAATCTGCTGTCTCCTATGATAAACTACTTGATAGAGTTTAATTTTCTGTTGGTTTCCATTCATACCTGCCATTGGATATTGTCTGGGAGTAACTTTACTTGCTGTTTCCACCGTATCAACGAAATTGTGAAATTTTCCTCTAGATAGAGATGTTTCTTTGGATCTGTTTTCCCATTACCACAACTAAGAACAGCCAAATGCCCATCGTAGAACAGAGGTGATATAGACGCGATCCCACATACGGATAATGCGTGTCCTACAAAATTAAGTCTGTTAAAGTCTGCTGTCAGTTTGACTGCCACTCAAAACACAAAGTAAAGGAGAATGCGGTAGAAAGAACAACAAACCTCCTTACATTGCATGTCCAAACGCTTTACATTACAGCAGTTTCACCTCAGTTTTGAATGTTGACAATTCAGTGCATGCATTATTGCCTCTGATGATGTCAAGTACAAGAGCGAAGCCTCCGGTTGGGCTACCGTGTGCTACCGTACTCACTCATGAATGCCGACTTAGGAGTTGTTTTGTCATAAATCTGTTTGAACGATGTTTAGAAATATGAAATTTCCCCAAGCACACATGTTCCCATGCAGGTGTC
>CALYDF020005767.1:0-14043 GCA_944474145.2 Dicrocoelium dendriticum | reverse complement strand
GAAGAGTGTCTTTATCAATTAAAGTAGATTTATCCACCTGCAACGGAAGGTTTCTTGAGTGTACTAATCTACTGAGGTGCTTTGTATGTTGTAAGCTATTTCATCTATCCGCCTGGATACCGTTGACTTGTTGAGTGAAGCACCTTTCATCGCTTCTTGAGGAATTATGTTTGTAGCGTTGGACAATATTATTGCTACCGAAGGTAAGATAACAGTTTCGCCAACATTAATTTGAGTGGAATTTTCAGCACTCAAATCGCTTGTTTTATAAGACTCCTAACATTTTTGACCGATGTTTACCATGTCGGAAACCATTTTGTTTAAAGTGGTAACCTTTATGAACTTTCAAGCAGCTTTCTGAAATGATCTACAGACTTTCCGTTTTCTTCCCTCTGAACATCTGTTATTTTTCTGTTCTGTATTCAGATATACGGCTTTCCCATGAAAGTGTCAAGAACAACCATGCACTAACTCGTAGTCAATAAAATATGGAGAACTCTCGATATTATCGAATAATAGCAACGAAGCAGAGCAGTTATGTGAAACAGGGAACTATCCAAACTCAGTAGAATAGTATTGATATTGTGAGACAAAATATTTTGCATTCTTTTGATTATTGATTTCCCATAAGATTAATTTTAGCCGTTTTAGAACACATTAAACACAGCAAAACAATTTACCCTATAAGTACCTTAATGTCATAACGCTTGTATAAATGCTGTATTAAGTTCCATCTAAATAGTTTGGATACACTCGCAAACAAACAGCTCATTTGAAGGGCAATCAATAAATTTCATCCTTATTTTTAGTTGACTAACGACATAATTTATCCGAGGCCTACTATTACTCTGATAATTTACTCCTTAACTATTTAACATCTTCAATTAGGGAATTGTTTCTGAAACGCATACAACACATCACGTATTATAAAAATACCCAGCATAAGCTAAATAACTTGATGTTTCAAACACAGGGATAATTTCATCATGTGGGGACTTTTCTCACAGCTCTTCTTGCTTTTCTGTTTCATATTAAAATACCTAGCATTTCAGAGACGATGTCCTTCCATTAGAGGACGTTTATCAACATTTCCGTAATCCGTATATGCTCAACTCTGTCGTTTGTTTTACCTGATAGATTGCCAACATATTTTGTAGCGTAGTTTCATGGATCATGCATTTATCTGTCTCGCTGGTTCACCAAATGTCAAATGTCTAAATCATGATATAGTTAGCATGCTGTTAATTGACACCATCTGCGATTATGATTATTACAAGGACTTCCCGCAATTCTTTAAATACGTTCCAAACTAACAATGTAGAATGTGACAGGACTACTTATGAGACCGAAATAATTCATAGACTACAAATTTTATTAGCACTTGTGAAGTAATGGGTTGTTTGCAATCACAGAACGCTGCGCTATTATATGCCTAAATAAGGTGTGCAGTTCATTTTTGCATTCAAAAGGTTAGCATTAACGTATTCCGCAACTCAATACATATTGTCAAAATAATGAACGCAATAAACTGTGACTGGCAGAACAAGAAACTGCAGATGAGCATCAAACACCACTCCGTGATTAGCAATTTTGTGATTAAGATATATCCAAGCAGAGGATTATGGTTTGAGCCATCACCTCATCACGGACAATATAACAAAAGGGCGTCTGAATTGAAAAAGCATTAAATTTAATGTATAAGCTTTGTAAATACATTGTATCATGAAAGGTTAAACCAAATCAAAGTGAAGGACGATAAGAAACAATATGATATTGTTTTCACGTTAGCAAACTACTAAGAAACGTTGATTCCGATGAAAATTTAGGGCTTAGAAACGCGAGCGAAGCTTTCAATCAGTTGGGCATCCATCCACCGAATATATCTGCCTCTGTCTTTGTGCAAATGTTTAATACGTCGTGAACAAAATCGCAACCGGAGTGATATCCAATGTGCTGTCCAATATTGCAAGTTAACGACTGCTTAAAAGACATTTACAATAAAATAATGCGAGTTGTCAATAATACGATAGGAGTAATTCTCTTAGTTGGGACAGAAGGCATAGACATTACATTCCCAATTAGATTGGTTGTAACATAAAATGGAATTCATAATAGCATTGCTTTATCTCTTGATTCGTCCAGTATAGTTGATACATTGCTACACGATAGAAGTTTTGATAATCTCGCTTTAGAATTGCCATTGGAGAGGCTGTTCATGGAAATTCCCACGCGCAACATTTCCAAACATCCAGCATAGGAAAAGCACTGCAGAAAGTGTAATTTGCTGTTTGAGGTGAATGCACATTGGCCCAAAATTCGCTCTAGTCCCTTGATGCAAGATTGCAATTATGTGCAGCAACGCATTATTATTGCTTGTTGAATATGTCAGAAAACCATTGCCCATAATTTATGAAACAACCTAAGTCGAAGAAGGAATGCGTGTTACAAATACTTACGGTTTAGCTACATCCAAATACTTCAAAATTAATTGCAAACAATTCGCTATAAAACGAGCGATAATCTGAACCATTTGCACTTCAAATGCTGCACGTTTGGAACGGATAACTATCACTGCTACTTGAGTTCGGCAATTTGATGATACCGAAAGAAGAACTGGTTGATAATGTATTCACCAAAACTCAAACCCAATATTAAGGTCATGATAGGCTGCATGAATTAGTGACTCTCATGGCCAGGAACAAGGAGGGCAACGAAGTTCACAATATTTGCAGTCTATAATTGAAAGCGAGATGCCACCTACAACAACGTCAACAATGCTGAGGAAGTAAAGTTATCGGTAAATTATTTAATCGAATTCGTGAGTTTACCTATCCTGCCAGGGTAGCCACCACATGTAATGCGTGTGGAAATCGGAGTGTCATTGATCATGTTGCGAAATAGCAATCAGCAAATAAGTTGTAATGGCACGCGTCTAGCATGAAAACAATTTGCAATTTCATAAAATCAATCTTAATAAGGATTAAGAACTATGTTGCTCTTCGCATTCTTCGTTTTTCTATGATTTTAACGGATGTGTCAGTTTAAGTTGAGTTTGCATGCCTCAAGTATTTTGGTGTTTATAATCAACATCCTATTCCGATTCGATTCAGACAAAAGGGAACTCCTTTGAAGTGTTTAATTTGGAACTGGGCAAGATTGCTTCTTACATGAACAGTCATATTATTCGTGATCTAAACTCGGCAGAGTAGACAACTTTAAACTATAAAAAGAGATGACACAAGAAAGTACATGTTATACACATAAGTACTGTGAATTTTTAAATATAAGAATTATTCGCCATCTTCCTTTTTTACTTTTATCCTGGCTGATTTACAACAATATGTGCCAAGCACGCCTAGTCACATTAAACACTTGCGCGAGGAAGAGTTTTCTGATGATAATTTCAAAAATATAAACGGTGTCTGTAATTGTATGGAGACCTAAGAATTTAAGTGTTAATTTACTCCGGAATATTTTCTACATCCTTTAGGTGCACATATCGTCTGTACTTCGAACTTCTACTCTTTACTATGTCGTCCTATGCTCTACATTATATCGCTATAAAAGCATTTAAAACTTGATTGTTTCACAATGTCTTTTGCCTTTGTCACGCAGCTTTGATTTCATTTATCGCTTAGTTAAGTGTCTACATGCAAACATTTTACGTACGTTTGCATCCTGTCAGGTGACATATAACTTTGCTCTCTCTATATGAACTCACTTGTCTAACGTTAATTTGCCATTTTTATCATGCCCGCTGACTTGTGAATTTCAGATGTTTTGCACCATATCTCACTTTAAGATTTTCCTCCTGTTTGTGATGTCTGATTCGTTTTACCATGGCATATGTAACGGATGGCGTTTCAAATCCGTCAAGTTTTCGGGACACAGCATAAGTAACACGGAAACATCCGTTGTATGATCTGTGTTTGATTTGTTTATTAAACTCCCAGCAAGTGTAATCACCATGATACATGATATAATTATGCACAGACCCCAAATTATGTAATCAAAGGCCATCAAAAAGACCTTAAAGGCATATTCACATGGTCTGCCGAAGTTCCTCTCCCAGTCAAGCCAGTGAGGTCTGTATTTATGAGCGTGGGGAAGGGGGCCGACCACCGAACCTACACCCTTGACGGCCAACCGCTATATCCCACACCATCCCTGAAGGACCTAGGTGTACTCTCGCGCTACGATTTGAAGTCTGTGGACAATAGGAACAGGCTACATCGGAACGGACTGCACGTGCCTTTAAAGTTCAAGCGTAGTATCGGCACGTGGTTTGAAGAGGTTGCCACTCGCCTGTTCTGTTCCATCATTATACATATGCTAGAGTGCGGTTCGCCCGCCTATTATCCTATTAACCGAGGAGAGGCGCAACAGATCGAACGGGTGCAACTCGTTGCTACCAGGCTCATCCCGAGTATTTGTAGTTTGGGGTAGGAAGACCGATGCGAGAAATTCGGACTCCTCACCTTGTCCTACCCTCGGGTGCGAGTCTACCTAATTATGACATACCCTATTCCTCATCTAGGTGACTTCCCATATTGTGTTCAATGCTACACTTACGAGGGCCATGAAGTACACTTGGATACAAATAAAAACTTGTCGTGCCTGATGTTAAACTTGTTCCCCGCCCACTGTGCTTCGAACGGAGAGTGGTAAATTTTTGGAACAGTTTTCCTGAAAAAGTGATGAGGGCAGCATCTGTGCAGCAGTTCAAAACTTTGTTAGATTTATATTTTTCACTCCTAGATTCAGAGAACATTTGCACACTTACGATGAAATGCCACATTTGGGAGTCCTGCAGTACCGGGAGTCAGATATTCTAAATGTTACATGAGGACGATAGCGATATTCACGGCTGACCATTTTCCTAACCATTTTCATTATATTTTGAAAGAGTTGTACGTAATTCATTTCTACTTGCTCAATAATACAGTATGCTCTATTCGCCAGTTACTCTATTTCCTCGGAGAATTATGCAAACACCCCATTATTTCATATTTCTCCTAACTGAGGACGAATAAAATTGTTGTTCTTAAAGTTCAGCTTGAGTTTAACCCCATATACACGCTGCATTCCAACTGGAAAGATGGTATTGTATTGAATGCACCTTCTCTAATCCACTTACGCACAAACACACACAAGTTTGCGTGTATATGATTCGTTGTGGATATATTTTGTTCTACCACGGTTAAGTGTAAATTTGATTAGGTGCAATGGATATTCATTTCACGCGTCTCTGTCAGCTATCTATCCCACCGAAACCCGTAGCGGCTTGTGGACCCTGACATTTCCCTTGTCTCAGTTCCCACATGGCAGAGGGAACAGATGAAGCATGAGGGCTATAATATAATAAGGGTGGTCGCAGCAGCTAAAACTTTGAGAGTGTTTTGCAATTCTGCTAACTGATGGACCTAGTATAATTTACAACACACACCTCAGTAATGCACTTTAAACCTACTTTATGGTTTAACTAAAGGTGTGATTCCTAGTTCCTTGTAAAGTCAGTTGAATTGGGAATTTGCCTCAATAGTTTATGCACTGTAAATCATGGGTTAAAAAGCCTAATGTCCCACTGGTTATTCACCTTACGATTCCGTAACTTATTCATAAGATTGACTACTGTTAGAAATCTAACGACTGCCTGTCAAATCAATGTTTTATTTAACAACAGATACATACTGCAGTTAAATACGCTAGTGCTGCTTGCTTCCTGTCATGCACAATGTTGCGCAGCAGAATGATATACTTCATAGGTGACCAGTCATCACAGTTTGCGACTTGTATTGTAGGTTTTAACATCAATATATCATTTTTATCGATAAAGGTTTAGTGGTTCTTGATTTCTGACCAAACGATTTTTACCATAAATGTTTCATCCATACGAATGAATTCCTTTAAACATAACGCTGCTAGCAGCTAACTATTGTAGTAGTTGGCGGGTTTCTGTTCAGTATAATTACAAACCCCAGAAAAACTATATAGGATATGTTGCAGTAAATACTTTATTTCGTATGCCGCCAGCCTGGAGCGAATTCTAATGGCAGATTATCTATAAGCAGGAAAGCTGCTTCTTGATCAGGAAGTACAGTGGTTTTTCACACAAATATTTTGGTTACTTAGATAACGTGAAACCGGAGCTAGCTCTATAGATCATGTAGAGTAAGGTCGCAGAGTGCGTTTCATTCACATGTTTTGATCAAAAACCTACTGATGCTATAATTCAAATAAATAACGACCAGTCAAGTCTGCTCTGAGCAGTGGGAAAGATATTTACGGGAAAATCCATTTAATGAATATTATCTTTCAGTGATTTAGGCAGTGTCCATTAAATAGAAGCTAGTGCATTTTCCATTATATTTGGAGCATTTCTGAAAAAAATTCAAACCTTTTCAGTCGGATCATCTGTGTTTTTGCTTAATTATATAACCCGCATCTTTTAACACTACGGGGTGGCAATTTGTACAATTTTGTAAGGAAAATTATGTGAAATACTAAAGAAAGTTTAAATGCTGATTAACTCAGCGAACCTATAATTCCACTGCAAATGCATCATTGGCATATCTTACCATTCATTTTCCACATGATTTGATACATGGACTTGATAAAGCAAAACGGTTCGAGGTGATAAAAGTATGCATTTTGATTGGAAATTTGGTTCTGTATTTCAATGAGCTGAGAATTTATAAAATATACGGTGTGCCAATCCATATTTTGATATCGCTAGTGGAGCATAGCACATGGTAATTGATAAGAAACATACAAAACTAGGCAATTCGTTTGAGGAATTGCTGTACACGAAGGAAATCGGAACTAAGTTAGGGATCCTAATTTGGACGTTTAAATTGTCAAAACTATCCAAATCGGAAAAGAATTCATATGTGGGCTGCTCATTCATGACTAATAGCACTAGAAAATTGGTGGTCATCATTGAAAGATTAATTTGTCGTGTCATCACCGTCCACTGCTTTTCAGCCAGTAAGCCTGCTGCCTAGTTGCGCGAGTACCTGTGTGCGGACGTATTTTTCTACCAACCAATCCGTGTCCACCATTGATTCGCTCCGAACTGGAACTCCCTCTCTCGTTCGTCTGACTCACATAGCAAAGAGGTTGTTACGTGCCCCCATGTGCTGATAAGAGTGTACCGCTTCAGGCTTGTTACTAATGTTTTCCTACTACCGCTGTTCTGATTTCGCTTGGGTGTATCATTTTGGAGACGAATGTTTGCGGATTACTCAAGGCGATTTCCATTGCTGCATCGTAGTTTTAAGATTCCACTACGGAACACCTACTACCCAGCAAACGTTACAGTGGAAAACTACTCCTATCATTACTTTGGGTTACTTTCGGGTTACTTTTGCTTCCTGGCGGCGCCAACACGCAAAATGCTGCAGCCAAAAGCAAAATACTACTCACCGCCGCGACAATGAGGATCAGCGAAATTTCGACAGTTTGCAACTACATACAAAAATAGACCTACGATCTATGTTCTCATTCCCGGCCCAACTGTGGGGTGAAACCTCATGTGTTCACAACACGCTACAACTTCAATACCGCACAACAACAATTGAATGGGACGGTAAATTAGCCTATGACTCGACATCTTACAACCCAAAGCGATTGTGCCTAAGATCAGATTCCACCGAACCATTCAAAGAAGCAATGCTATTATAGGCATTTATTTTGGCTGTTTTAGATAAGTAGGCACAAAGGCGGCTGCTATCCGAAAACAAAACGCCTCTGACGTAGGAGAAAGCCTGTGGTATTGTCGGAGATCGCGCAGACCTCGTTCAGGAATTAGCTGCAGTTGCTTCCTCCACTCATTTGATCTCGCAATATGTAAATAAAGTCTCTCAGGCTAACTGTGATCAAACCGCAACTCAACTTGTGCATCGTAGATAATTTCGTTGTTATAGCTGCGGTGAACGTCATTCGTTCCCAACTGATGGTCAGAATTTTTATTCTGTAAAGGTAGTGTGGTGAAAAAGTCAAATTCAGCAAGTATCTTTCCAAGATGAAATCATTTGCTTATGCGCAATCTAAGACTAGAAACTGCATCCCAGAGACCTTACACCAGCATTTGATCAATAATACAACTGCTTTTACTCGCAACTTGACGTTAGCACTTTTGTCGTGTCTGTCAAGGTAAAAATGCAATCTGTGGATCTTGAAATTGATATCAGTTCAGCAGTTACCTTGATGCGACCGAATGCGTTATCACAACTCGCAGTTTGATCCACCAAATATGCATTTGCGATCTTACACGGGATGGTGAAACTGTTGCACACAGTTAGTGCGCGCATCTCCCATCTTAATTCAACGAACCATATGTGTGTGTAGGTTTCTGAAAAATGTGGCCCAAACATACTTGATCGTGACGGAATAATTGGTCTTCTCAGCAGCATGACAAACGTAAACTTGGTGGAGCCGCAGGCACAGTTAGCTGTTACCTTGCGGAATAATACGGTTTTGTTCGTTGTGTCTAGACAAAGAAATTTTATGTTTTAACTACAGGCGATACCTAGGTTTTGCAAACCTTTATCTCTTTCCTATGCTATTCGTGATAAAATCGAGAGAAGGTTGCGCCGACACTAGCTGGTAAACACGACTGAACCTGTTCAATATTCGGACTAGGCTTCCCCCTAATGCCTTTGTTGAAGAGCGATGATGCATACGGTTCTGTAGAGCCCCTAAGTTAACCATCAACTAGGTATTAAAGCAACACAGATATCCACTGTCAAAGCTTGAAACATTTACGCTTCGCTCTCCTGCAGTGAGCTTTTTACCAAAGAGTGGACTCGATGAGTTCTCACGTGCGGACTCAACATTTGTGTTCACCTTAGATAACGCCGATCTACACGCATACCATTTGGGATAAGCTGAGCCTCAGCTATCTTTCAGCGTATTATTTACACAATGGTGATGGCGTACCAAACACATGTGTACCCTTAGATGACATCCTGGTTACTGGAGGTATTATCACCGGACATCTGCATAATTTGGATGCCGTCCTGAAGTCGTTATCAAGCGTCGGGTTAATGTAAAAATGAAAAGTGTGAATTTCTTTTGCCGAGTGTACAGTACCTTGAGTATGGGTTATCACGAAAATGTGTGTGCCTATTAAAAATAAAACCACGAGCGCTACTTCAAGCGTCAGCACCCAAAAATATCTATGAACTGCGGTCATTCTTGGGAGCAGTTACCCGGATTTAAAGGGGCATAAGCTAGTCAGCAACATATCTACATTGCTTCATCAATTTCTACGTTAAAACCGAAATTGGAAGTGGAACAGGACTCATGAAAATGCTTTCACGGCTGTTACAATTTATGGGCATCAGCTGACGTTCTTGTGCATTACGACCCGCGAATGACTGTTGTTCTCTCTTGTGATGCTTCACCTACGCTCTTTGAGCATTTTTACTGCGCGAATTAAAGTTGGGCTATCTGGACACATAGTCTATGCCTCAAGAAGACTGACAGCAGCAGATCGAAATCACTCGTAGCTTGATCGAGAGGCGGCAGATGTGCTCTTCGATACTGCCCGCTTTCACCAATATTTACTTGACCGACCCTTTGGGATCTGTACGGATCACAAAAATCTTGGTTCTCTCCTTGGCCAAGAGAAGGCGATTCAAGCAATGGCTTCACCCAGAATGATTCCTTGATCCCTCATACTATATGCATATAGATTTAAAACCCAGTACATTCTGGGCCGGCAAAATACTACAGCTGATGTTTGTGTTCACCTTACTTTAAAAGAAATACTTTGGAAGAAGTTTACTCCACGAGAGCTTGTAAACTTGGTTCAGCATCTCAATGATTCTCCGGTCACATCAACGAATATCCGTCAGGAGATTGAGAGTGCTTCAGTTTTATCGGTGGTAAAACGCTACGCTCAAGTCGGATGGTCAAACAACACATCCAAAGAATTAATACGTTTCCATAATATAATGTTTGAGCTCATTCTCCAGAAAGGATTTTTACAATGGGGCGCACGAGTTCTAGTCTTTAAAAGTTTTCCGGCACGTGTCGTGGATGCACTACATGATGCGCACCCAAGTGTTGCCAAATTGAAGTCACTAACCCGCTTTTATGTGTGGTGGCCCGAAGTAAAGAACAACATTGAACCGAAGGTTGATAGTTGCAGAACCTGTCAGGAAAACCGAAATGCCACCCCCTATGCGCCAATACAGCCTTGGAAGTGGCCAGGAACACGTCAGCGACAGACTCACAAGCACTTTTTTGGTCTTTTTGAGAGTCAGATGATTTTATAGGTCAACAATGCCTATACGATGTGGTTTGAAGCCCATTTTCTTACCTAAACAACAGATAGCTACATAAGTATACGGCGCACAATATTCACAACGTTTTGGTCTCCAAGAAAAACACTTGTGTCTGGCAATGCGTCAGCTTCTTCCAGTGCCGAGTTTTCTACCTTTCTTCGCTCGATGGGAGTTAGATATATAACTACTGCATCTTAGCATCCAACTTCCAACGGTTTGGCAGAAAGGGCGTTAAAGACAGTAAAAAAATCTACTAACAAAACAATCAAATGCTCCACCGCGTGTGCGTTTGGATCGTTCTGGGTTGGCGTACTAGAAAATGCCAAACGAGACAACCGGTAGAAGCCCGGCAGGGTTAATGTGTAGTCGACGCTTGCTTACACCATTAGATTTACTGCAAGGGACCATTTAGTCACAAGTTACTGAAAGTCAACGATGGACGAAGGAACATTTTGATAATTGCAGCAGGGAGATAAATGTGACAGAGTTAGACCCAATTTACGTTCGTTTACATGCAGCCTATAGGTATGAGTCAATAGATGTAAAAACAAGTAAGGTACGGATAGTAGAAGCAGAAACTGAGGCTAGCCGTACCGTGCAGCGTCGTTTGGACCATGTGGGGCCAATGATGTCAAACCGCGAAAAAAGTGCTGAAACAAAGCTGTTATTCAATTCACCGACCGATTTGCAGATGACTAAAGCACACCAGCAGTAACTGAACTTTTGCTACCTCATTCTAATCGTCAAAGGCGGTCAGTCGAGCGCTTCTAGGCCGGTTAGCACGAACCAAAGGGGGGTTGAATGATGCATTCATTGGTCGCGCTGTATCCGTCCCCTGTTCTTCAGGCAAAAGGCCTGCTGCGTAGGAGGGCTGGTACCATTGTGCGTATGTGTTTTTATACCAACCAACCAGTGTCCACCATTGATTCACTTAGTAATGGAACTAATGCTTCCGTTCATGTGAATCTCGTGGCAAAGAGTTTGTTACGTGTAACCCCATGTGCTGAGTAGAGCGTACCGTTTCACACTCGCTACTAAAGTTGCCTTACTACGGTACCGCAGTTCTGATGTCAATTCTGCGTAACATCTATGTAGTCATATTTATACAGCGGAACAATACTATGGATAAAATGTAATTTACCATTTTCTAAACCAAACCAGAGTGAAGTACATAGGTATGTACGTTTAGTGGAAGCAGTTATCTCAGGCGCAGATCGAACATATATTTTGGAGCTCCATGGACATTTTGTCATCGTGTATTAAACATCATGACTAAAGTGGACACCGGAGAAAGTTGCAGTGCAATTGGTCTGAATAAGCCGGTTGCACTTACTTCTCCGGCCAACAATTTAGTGCTCACCTGTTTAATTTACGGAAGTATAGTATTAGTACATTGTCTTATTATTGGTGGTGAATAGATAGAAGGTACAAACGTTTATACATGAAAGAATATTTAGCGGCATAACGTGACACAAGCTAAGTTGATTGCGTCCAGTTTTCTGAAATAACCACCAATCAGACCAACCAACCAAATACGGTTGAAACAGACTAGTTGGTTTTACGATTACACGCAGCGACCAACTATATTAATACCGATAATTGAGGAAGCCACTGAAAGCACATTCTTGTTCTCTTGCCAAGAGTATGCTGGATCTTTGGATATCAGATAATTGCACTAAATTTATCCGACAGTGGAAGGTCTATATAATTCCTCATGATACTTTGTAAAAAGCAAACTATGGGCAACTATAACTCGAAAATCTAATTTTATCTTTTTTCACAAAAATGCACGTAAATCTAGATACTCTAATGAAGTTGTAAATAAAAATAGAGAGTTGGTCACTGAACCGTTTACACTTAAAAGTTATCTAGGCAATACTATGGGTTTTCAGCCTTTAGTACAATTACATAATTAACCTTAAATATGTAGAGCTTCTTGATTTGACAGCTGGTAGATAATTGATTGAATTCAGCCAGGATCCGTGTGTCAATCGTCCAGCGGTTTGCTGTGCAACAAGGTTTTTGGATCCTAATGGAAGTAAAATGTATACAAATTGTCGTTGTTAATCTGATAAAAACTATGGATTCGCAGCCCGTGATGAATTAAGCGTTAAACTAATAAACGTAGTTGGTTTGTTGCTGTCAGTATAATCTTTCCTGTACAGGCAGACTACGCTAGATATAGCCAAATATCCTTTCCATAGGACTGAACATTTGGGTGAGGTGCCTGACTAAGGAATGCTGATGTCGTATCAACTACCGTTAAGGAAACATGCGCCTTTTTGCTAATCCAATGGTTTCATATGTGATAGAGAAACAATTGCATAGTTGATTTTAACTGTTGAGATAACTTTTGGGCGATATTTTCCACACCTCTGGGCAACGCAACTTTTTGTTATAATGCAACCATTTAGAACCTTAGGAGCTAATAAACCAGCCCAATTAGTCGCGTGGTCGCTTGCCATCGTGCTTTTGCCCCAAGCATCCCTTTTTGTTCCAAACCTACTGCAGATTCCCATGTTGCAGGAAGCTTCCAAACTAAGAATATCTAACGCTTACGATACTTAGGAGAATGGTTTACGCTGCATATCCGCATCATCAATTATCACCTAAATAAAAATTTTATTCTCGACAGTGCGAGACACGCTTGAGCTTGCCTAATCAAAGTAATACAGACATGCGTCGTCGGTAATCGTACACAAAGCTTTAAATTTAATCAACACATGATTGACTTATTTGTATGTATGTGTATGTATGTGTATACATAATTATAGAAAATTGTGTATAGATAAGTGTGTATAGATAAGTAATCATGTTACCTGAGTTTGTTTATATTAATATTCTGAATTTATGGGTTTTCGGTAAATCCCTGAATATAGGATGGAAACAACTAAAACCTTCGAAGTGGCTGACGTGCTAGAGTGCGATCAGATTCTCCGTAAATCCCGGTGTCAGTGACATTAGTAAGTGGCGAATCATATCCGAAACGTCATAGTGCTTTTATTTATATTTGTACCATTTTATAAGGAGAACGTTTACCAGGCTAAATCCCACCACATCCTAGAACACTGCCACAAAACTATTTGTTGGAACAGTATTAACCCGGATTGTCGAGCTGGCAACAAATGCAAATTGTTCGGCTTATTAGTTAAAATATTTTCCAGCCATGATATAATCCTATGTTTACAATATACGCCTGCTTTACTCAGCCCATTTACCAGGTGAAATTACTTTATCTATGCCAAGACATATTAAAGAGTCTTTCGGCTGTGACGTGTTGCTATTGATGTCTCGGTGGCCTTCCTCAAGCCTCATTGATTTGAGCTAAATATTTTATGCATATTATAAAAGATGCCGAATCAGGTAACCGGGCGCCAGGTTCATACATTCTGTCTTCTCCAGCTGCTAAAACAAAATCTTTGCATTTTGGAACTCGTCGCTATTCCAAGTGTGAAATGTGTCGAAGTGCACAGGCAACACAGAAGAAAGCAATTTCCTGCCTTTTCTTTATTCCACTACCTTTTTACCCATGCAAAACAGCCGTCGGTCATGGGTGTGTTGGTTCTTGTCAAACCATAGAAACTCAAAATGTTTTTATGGGTGTCATTTACAAGGCACGATTGATTTTTTTAAAATCAGGGTGCACAATGTGAGGTTGACATTTTTGGACTTATTCACTAACGGATATCTTACGTATGTTTTTGGACACATTTTACAAAATTTGATATTTCACTGTTGACAAATAGTGCAT
>CALYDF020005766.1:0-14039 GCA_944474145.2 Dicrocoelium dendriticum | reverse complement strand
TTAGCAATTCCGGTGGTTTGAGTTTCTAGAAGGCAGAACTCATAAGGGGTGGGCTAGAAATTGGGGAACATGGCGTGTATGATAAATTCAAATACGCTTTTGGTATGTTTTCAAAAGGTTTCGGAGCATTTGTTAATTTTGCAATACTTTTGTGTGGATTGGACGCATGATTGTCACTAAAGGCGAAATACGCGTGTTAATGGAAATGGCAAACGTTTATAAAATTTGAAAAACGGACCGGAAATTTGACCTGTCTCCCGCATCGGTCGATTGTTTGAGTTTGAAGACGGGCTAAACGGACTGCCAAAGGGAACGGAAGATTTCGGAGTATTCGGTGCTCGAGAAGTACTGCATATGCGGGGTGCTTGTGAGATAGCATCAGGCTGGGTTGCAAGTGGTTCGTCAAAGAAAGTCCTTTGGAGGCGGTCAATGGACATTGTGGTTCGGTGATCATTCTAGTCTATAAGTGAAATGTTTCGTAGTCCGTTGTAGGATTCTGAAAGAGCCATTTTAGGGAGGCTGGAGGGATGCCGCACCTGCGTCAGTGCGGAGGAGGACGTGACTGCAGGTAGAGAGTCCGCTATGGATTTGCACATATCTGGCCTGCTCACGGGGGCGGAGTCGGGCGTAGTGAACGCATGCGTTGAGCTATGGAGAAAGCGAAGTTCGACGGAGGCATACCCGAAAGTGCGGGAGGCGGAACGGATTCTCTCGGCAACTTTAGCGTGGTGCCGGAAATCAGTTCTGCTTTTGCACATTACAATTCAGGTTTTATGCCACTGCGAATGCCAAAGAGTACGACCGAAACGTTTTCACTCCAGTTAGGGTCAGCTGAGGCGCAGGGCGGGGCTCTAAGCTGTCTATGGTAGCGTTCGATTAAACTGTTGGCTGTTGGGTAACACGCTGTTGTATGAATGCGGCGGCAGCCTAAAATGTTGCAAAACGTCTCGAATTGTGAAGATTCGAAGAGCCTTCCACGGTCGGTTCTGATGGTGGATGGATAGCCGTAGTGCGGAACCCAACGGTGCAAGAAGGCTTGGATAACATTCTCGACTGTGCAGTCTGTTATGGAAATGGCTTCTGGTCATCTGGTGAAGCGGTCAACACATGTAAGAATGAATACGAATCCGCGTGAAGGAGGTAAGCGACCTACCAGGTTTAAGTGCATATGCGAGAACCAAGAGTTCGGGGCGGAAATGAGTCAAGAAGACTGCGGGCCTGACTATATATTTTGAAGCGCTGGTATTAAAGACAGGCGCGATCCCAGGTACGAACATTTTTGTTTACGCGTACCCAGCTGCAACCTTCGGTGACCAGTTTCAATGATGTACGGATACCGTGATGTGATAGTGAGTGGAGTGGGTCGAAGACAGTGTGTTTGCAGGAGACCGGTACAAGGAGTCTAGGGCAACCTGTGGAAGTGTCACTGAGAATGGTTCCTTCCATGCTCTGGAGAGGAACAGACTGCACACGCAGCGAATTGGACTAGAGAGTGCGTTGTATATCTTCATCTTGAGCCTGAGCCGATGCTATGGCGGCAAGGTCGACGGTAGGCAAAGATTGAAGGGTGAGGGTAACGTGTGAGAGATCATTGGCGACTGGATTGTCGATACCTGAGACATGACGTTTGTCAGCAGTGAACTGCGTGCCAAAGTCTAGGTGTCTAGTATCCGGTGGTGAGTATATGTCGGAGGCAGGGTTTAAAAAAGATGAGGGCTTGTGGTCACTGTGGACTGTGGAAGCGCGACTTTCGAGTGTGTGCCAGAAGTAACGAATGGTTAGGTAAACTAAGGCAGTTCACTGTCAAACGTGCTGTAAGGAAATTCCGCTGGCTACAGGCGTTTGGAGAAGAGCCCAAGAGATTGCCATTGCCCATCAACATGTTATCGGAGGACCACTCCTACCGCGACGTCTGAGGCATCAATTGTGGTAGAAAGGCATGGAATCGATTTGGAGTGAGCGAGGAGAGCTATGTTGGTGATAGCATCCTTGAGCTAGGTGAAGCCTGTCTGTGCTGTTTACATGAAAGCGAACTTACGTCCATTCCCTCTGTCTATGTCACTCAGAGAATGCATGTGATGAGCACAGGGCGGTATGAATCATCGATAATAGTTGAGCAAATCACAAAATCCTCGGAGGTGCTTGAATGGGGGGTCGGAGCTCGGAAGTAGATAATTGCCTCAACTGTTTCAGAAAGAACTCGATACCAGACGATGAAAAGGGGGGGCCTAGGAATTCTATCCTTGACTTGCTGAATTGGCACTTGGTCGGGTTGACTGTGACACCGTGTAAGGTCAAGCGCTGGCAGAGAGCTCGAAAGTGCTCGAGAAGCTCTTCTTCTGATGAACTGGCTACAAAAATATCATCGGGGTAAGACTATGCGGAGTCTAGACCACGAGTTACATCGTGGACGAAAACTTGAAAGGCCTGTGCGGCGTTGCACAGTCCGAACGGCATTCTTAAAGATTCAAGCGATCCAAAAGAAGTGATAACGACTGTTTTAGGGATGTCATTTTCTTCTATAGGTCCCTGGTGATAGACTCGAACCAGATCGATTTTGCTGAAGATCGTCTTACCTGTGAGACCTTCATTGAGGTCCTGTATGTATGGGATGTGATACATGTGTGGGACGGTAATCCGATTGAGTGCGCGGTAGTCACCGCAAGGGCGCCGGTCACCAGATTTCTTAAGAACCATCTGCAGGGGAGAGGACCAAGGGCTGTCGAATGGGCGGATTATTCGTAGTTCCAGCATGTGCTCAAATTCCGCTCTAGCTGCTTTAAGTTTCTCGGGTAATAGTTAGCGTAGACGGCATGAGACGGTGGGCCATTCGTCCGAATGTGATGCGTGACTTGGGATGCCACAAGTAGGGCTGCGTTCATGGGCTGAACGAACTTGGGCTACTGAGAGAAGAGGTTGGCATAGTCAAGTGTGGTCTGGGGAATGGTGTAAACGGGGGCGACGGATGCGTTATCAGCCTTGATGCCACGTACCGTGGTTTTCGTTACAGTGTCGACTATAATCTGATATTTCGCATCGAGCAAGAGGTCTAAATGCCTGAAAATCTCAATGCCGATGATGGCAAAGGGAACTGCGGCAACGGGGAATGCTCAGGGGAACGTGCGCCGAAGATCTAGGTCTGGGGTAAGCGACCGATGGCCGTAGTTGGCTATTGGCACTATTTAGGTTTGTAGACAAAGAAGCGGTAGGCCCGCGTGATATAGAGGAATGACGCTAACTTCCGCCACGGTATCAACTAAGAACTGGGTCTGGGAATCATAATCGCGAATGCAGGTGAAACGACCTTTTGTTTTGTCGATGTCGTTCGTAGCTGTTACAGGCCGGCCTGGCGGATCATCTGTAGCGGAGTAGCTACATGGCTGTACGCACTTACAGGCTTTATTATCGAAAAGCGAGTGGTGAAATCAGTAACCAGGGGCATCAAGTTTTGCGCGACGGGGCGAAAATCCAGCGCGGCTGCGGTGCTTACATTTTAAAGGGTGCTTCTCGACCTGGCGCTGAAGTGGCACTATCTGCCGACAGCTTGCTAGTCGCTGAGGTTGCACCAGCGCTACGCTGCGTGGGTGCTTTGGGTTCTATCTCTGACTGGTGCCGTTCGATGACGCGGTCTGCTAGATCTGCAGTTACTTTGAGTAGCAGATTGCTTGCTATGGCAAGGATGGTCTAAGTGCTTTCAGGGAGGCGTTGCATCCACAGCTCTCAAAGGATCCCTACATCCATGTCGTACCTGCCAATGCACTGTTGCATTTCTCGCAACAAGACTGAAGGCACCCTATATTCTAGTTTCAGATCAGTAAATATTTGCTGCAGACTGACAATGGGAGAAGGCATGATTCGCTGAATAATAGCCTGTATAAGAGTCTCGTATTGCATTACATGAGTGGGACAAATGATGTCTCTGCAGCGAGAGTGACCGGCCCACGATAATAGACTGTGGGCGAGGACCATTCCAAGTGATGGAAACGAAGGCGCGGAAGTGACTGGATGAAAATACATTGTGGTACACGCTGTTCCCATGTATTAGTTAAAACTACGACACTGAACGACGCAGTTAGCGAGGGAAGTGGGTGAGGGACCGCGCGATAGAGCGGTGTCTTCAATACAACCGTGGCGCCGTGTGTGTGCGTGTGTCGCGTGTGTGTTGGATCAGACAAACAAATGCAACGTACATATCAGCATACTACAAACAACCTCTAAGTGTACAGTAAGGTAATTTTATTTAGTACTTTGCACAACATACTTATGCACTCCGGGGGAATCTCCAGACTGCTACGCAGTCCGCCTCTAGAAGGAAATGTGTACACAGTCTTTTGATCTACGTGAGGACTATCCGTCGCCGGCCAGTCTTCTGCGAAACCAGGTAGTGAAACCTGATGCAATTGCCGAGGGATAATCAGTCGATCGGATCCTAGCAGGAACCCACCCTTGTCCCCCCTAACGTTGTCCAAACGGAAAAGCTGTTTGCAAAAACGGTTCGTAGAAGGTAGCAGTTCGACGGGACATGTTAAATGCAAAAGTAGAGGAGTCCGGCTCCAACGGGGAACGTGCGACCGAGTTATCAGGCATACATGGAAATCAAACGGAAAACGGTAGTGATTAAAGTGTATAAAAATAACTAGTGCTAAACTAAAATAACCACAACAGATTTTTTGGCTTTTCAACTTCTTTCACTCTTTTTTAGTTGTTTTTAAACATTTTGCTATTTTTTGTTATTTTCGAAAATGGTAATGAGGATTCGAACAAAAAATGCACTGTCTGACCAAAGCGACGCGCACAGTGTACCTGTCAACCTGACTTAGTCCTCCTCGGTGCACTAGACGATGTCGAAGGAATATCAGCGGACGTCGTTTGACTGCTTGGGCTATGCGTTGCTAGCGGTGGAACAGGCGTTTTTATAGAGGTGTTGCCGGTGTCAATATGGGCGACTTTTAAGCAACTACTAGATACTGACAAACCCTTCCCGTAGCGATGGATGAGATATACTTTGTCGTTCCGTTGAAGAACTCTAAATGGTCCTTCGTATGGCGGAGCCAGGGATCGCTTGACTCCGTCGCCTCGTATAAATACATGCGTACAAGTTTGAAGCTCCGGCGGAACAAAGGCTTTCTGGCTCTAGACACATTTATATACATGGGAAAATATTGGCACACCAATGAAACTGTCAAAATCAAGACCAAGGCAATCTGATTGATTGCCTCAAGAGTTTCTATTCACATAACACAGGTTGATAAGCGCTAATTAGCAACGCCTCACGGATTGCCAAACTTATCGGGTTCCTGTTACGCAATGACACCTTGAACGCATTATTGGGATTTACATGGTGACCCCTGTTGCCAGGAGGTGTTTGGCGATAGATTATGACGGACTCCGATTCGTTCTGTGGGGCGTCCCGTTCTGGCTGCGCTATCATTTCCTCAACCCACTTTGGCAAGTGCTCAGCCACCCTCTGAGCCAACCGACGGTTAGTCTTGCCTATGTAAACATCACCGCAACTGCAGGTGAATTGATAAACCACATGAGAGGCCGAACTAGCCGAAGGGTTCTGGTCACAGATGTAAGTAGGCACGAAGCGACGCATGTGTGACTCGAGTTGCTTCGCAAAATAAGCGTGATAGACTTTGGCTTCTGAAGCTGCAGAAAAATATTCTCCGGATAGACGAAGTGGTCGACCGAAAAGTAGTTCGGCACTGGATACCTGCAGCTCGACTTTGAGGCTAGCGCGTATGCCTAACATGACAGTAGACAAAGCCTCTGTCCATTGAAGAGGGTCGACTGCAGTGAGGCTGGCTTTTAGTTGACGATGGAAACGCTCCACCATACCGTTCGATTGTGGATGGTAGGAGCTAGTAGCGGAATTCTTGCAGCGTACAAATTTTAGAGTCTCTTGGAATTGTGCAATCTTGAACTGTGGTCCTCTGTCTGTCGGTACGGTTGCTAGACAACCGTATAGTGAGACCCAGAGACTCATGAAAGCTCGTATGACCTTCTCCGTGCTAACATTTGGTAGCGGAACTTTTTCTGTCCAACTGGTCAAGCGGTCTATAATTGTCAACAGGTAGACCATGCCGTTAGAGGGTGGAAGGGGACCGACGATATCCATATGGATGTGGGCAAGTCGAGAGCTGACTGTCGGGAAACGACAGATAGGTGCGACTTCATGGTGTTGAACTTTCGATTGTTGGCGGCGACGACATATGCGGGCCCACTGGCTAACGTCTCGGTTGATGTTGCGCCACACGAAACGCTACGTGACGAGCTTTATCGACGCACGAATACCTGGATGTGGTAAATTGTGCAGTGTCGAACTCAGTCTGGCGATAAGCATATGAAACAATTGGATGCAGATAATTTGCGAGACATCACAAAGAATCGTTCTTTTGGAACTGGTCGGACGCCGAGGAAGCTAGACAGTGGAGGTTGACCAACCTCCGGATCGGTCTGTTGTGCAGCTGCCATTGCTGCTAGATCTATCTGTGACCAGGTGTAATTGAATTGACGCCGGACAAGGCGTCTGCAACATAATTTTACGCACAGCTGAGACGTGCCGTAGGTCTGACGTAAACTGTAAGACATAGTCTAGGTGGCGGATCTCTCTAGGAGAGTATTTATCGCAAGATGAAGCTATCGCGTAGACCAAAGGTTTTTGGTTGGTGAAATTACGAAGTCTCTACCTTCAAGTGAAGATCAAAAGTAGCGAATGACTAAATAAACTGCGAGGAGTTCTCTCCCAAACGTGCTGTAACGGACTTCCGCCGGTTGCAACCGTCTCGCAAAGTAACCTAATGGTTTCCAAGACCCATTGACGAACTGCTGAGAGACTGCTCCTACCGCTTCGCTCGAAGCATCTGTTACCAGCGAAAGGTGAGCATCTGGTTGTGGATGCTTCAAAAGAGCAGCGTTCGCAACGGCTTTTTTAAGTTCTGCGAAAGATGACCGAGCAGCATCGGTGAAAACGAAAGTACGCTGACTGCCACGAAGCAAGTCAGTTAGAGGCTGCATTATCTTTGTGCAATTGGGGATGAAACGGCGGTAGTAGTTTACTACGTCGAGAAAGCGTCTGAGTAATTTGAAAGATGAAGGTTCAGGAAAATCTTTGACGGTATCAGCTTTTTCGGGAACGGCCTCGATACCGGATGCAGAGATCCGATGATCCAGAAAATCAACCTGCGGTTTACCTAACTCACACTTAATAGGGGTAACGGTAACTTCACGGTCGCATAGAAGAAGGAACTGCAGTTGCAGCTATTCCAGATGCTATGCTTCGGAGGCGTTTGCTACCAAAATATCGTCCAGATAAAGATATCCGAAATTTAAGCCGCATGTAAGGTCATGTATGAACCTTTGGAAGGTTTGTGCTGCATTTCGCAGGTCAAACGGCAACCGAAAAATCTCAACTAGACCAAAATGTGCAACGATGGCGGTCTTGGGGATATCGCATGCTTCGACAGGGATCTGGTGATATGCTATCGTTAGGTCGATTTTACTAAACACGGACATACCGCTTAAGTTCCAAGTGAGATCATGATTGTACGGACTAGGGTACTCGTCGGGGCTGGTTCACTTGTTCAGTGTCCGATAATCGTCACACAGTCGCCAGTCTTCTTCGACACCATGTGAAGAGGTGTAACCCACTGCCTTTCAAACGGGCGGATAATAGCAAGTTGGAGTATGTGCTCAAATTCCGCTTTGGCAACCTCCACTTTATCAGGGGCAACGCGTCGTGGTCAAGCGGAGGCTGGTGGACCACGGGTTCGTATGTGGTGCGTTACGTCACTTGCTACAGGAAGAATGGCGTTAGATGAGCGAACCATCTGTGGAACTGCGCGAACAGTTTTAGCAAGTCTTTGTCAGCTTGTGGCTGGGGATAAATTGGGGTGATGGTTTCGGTTGACGTCTCAATTCTGCAAATGAAAATATGTGTTTATTTGTCAATTGGCTTTCGCAGACGATTGTCGACCATTAGATCGAAATTATGCAGGAAATCGATCCCGAGAGTGGCAAAAGGTACAGCACCTACTGTAAAAATCCAACCGCATTTACTTCGAAGTCCAAGATCGATGGTTAGGGACCGCTGGACAAAATTGCTATGGGCGTTCCGTTGATGGCACGTAGATTTGTTGTCCCCTGCTAAATCAATTCGTTTGAGTCTGGTGGGATCATTTTGACTTCCGCCCCAGTGTCAACTAGGAACATGATCCCTGAGATTATATAGGCTATCTTGAATAGACGACTTGCCGTATTTTGAGTGGCGACGTCAGTCGCCGGTATTTGTCGATTAGCTTGTTCTAAGCCACCGTTGGTGGGCGTCGTTAGACCGTTGTCTTTGGTCTTTATCAGACTGTGAATCTGATGTCGTCTCTGAAAGCTTTGTTCAGAGTGCTTCTTCTTGGTCGATGTAAGGGTGCAAGGTTTAATGCAATTTCTGGCAGCGCTACCGAAACGCACATGGTAGCAGTAAACATAGCGTCGTGTGATACTACGAGCACGACTACGCGAACGATATGTGTCTCTACGCTGCTGCTGGTGCAGACTTAAACGTTGAACTTCACGTTTTAGTGAGGCAATGTCGTCCACAAGAGCCTACTTTGAAGGCAGGTTGTTTGCGTTGTCGTTTGAAGGTGCGACGGTCTGTACCCGGTGAGGCTCGTCAGCTTGCCGGGCGATGCTAGATGAAGCACAAAGTGACTCAGTGTAGCGCTCCAGTACGCTATCTGCAATTTCAGCTATTACTGACAGCGGTTTAGACTTGTCGAGGCATAAGACAGCCTGCACATGCTCAGGCAAACATTGCAGCCATAGTTCTTGAAGCAAAGATTCTTCCATACTTAAACCTCGAAGGAGACGGTGCATCTCCAATAAGCACACCGACGGTTTCTTGCTTCCTAACTACAAATCGGAAAAGAATTGATGTAAAGAAGATCTGTCTGGAGGTGTGCGTCGTTTTATTACGACCTCCTTCAGAGTGTTATAACGATTAGTCGGGTTTGCTGTCACAATCCGATCCGCGAGTTGTTTGATGAGATCCAAGGGGAGACGAGATAGTAAGTTGTTGAACTTACCTAGATCACATGTAACACCTTTATTGGCAAAAAGCTGCTTCTAAGATCGTGAACCGTAAAACAATGTCTATGTCCACAAACGGAACAACTACCAAAGTGACTGAATGAACAGTCTGTTTGTCCTCACTACAATTAGTGACTGAGTCCATGGTTCAAAACATAATAAACATTTAGTGAAAATGGATGAAAATGTGTTACGAAATGGACCAGGAATAATTGGAACGGACTCACCGAAAAAGGCTCATATACTTCCAATTAGGATCTCCAATGTAGTGGGGAATGATCCGGAACGGCGTCGCCAATGCATTGACGAACTTGAGTATCGCCGGGCGATGATTGTTGTCCGGGTCACCAATGCAGCGACAGTGACCGGCTCACGTTAACAGACTATTGGCGAGTACCGTTCCAAGTGATGGAAAAGAAGGCGCGTAAGTGACGGGACGAAAGTGCATTGTGGCACACGTTGTTCCTGTGTATTAGTTATGCTATGCGGAGTACCCTGAAAAGGAGGAGGATAAGGTGCATACTATCACACACTACAATGTGTTGTCTAAGCTTGTTAAGGATACATCTTGGACTTTCTTAACCGAATGCCCCCAGGTGTTGCCTGGGAAACATTTACAAAGACGTTTAGCACACTGTTAGCGCACGCATCAGAACATAAGTCCTTCCAACCTAAAAACAAGCATAAGTCATTTCTGAGGGGCAGAACACCTAAATGTATGTCCCGGAGGGATTCGGCATGGCGAGATCACCAGAACTGCTTGAATGCTGAAACCTGGACTGCATACGTGACACTTCGTAACTTCTGTGTGAAACTGATCCGCGAAGACAAGGTCACTCATCAGCAGAAGCTAATGAAGCGATTCTGCACGAACCGCAAACTTCTGTACAGGCACGTTAACGGCCTTCGAAAGGTGAAGCGGGGGGTTCCAGCGCTAGTCACGGCTGATGGGTGCACGCGATCAGCAATGGAAGCAGCTGATCTCCTACGGCTTCATTACTCTCAAAATTTCCAGTAGGTAACGAGCACAAGCCTTCTCCTCATTTCTAACACCCCACCATCTGGTTTAGAAAACATCACCTTCACTGCGGAAGCTGTGTTGAAGAAATTGTTATCCTTGCGTATCCACAGTTCTCCCGGAGCTGACAACATCCGAATAAATGCTCCGCAGGCGGTAGCTTGTGATCTAGCAGAACCACTGGCTGTTTTCTATCAGCGATGTCTAGAAGCGAATCGTATTCCACCAGTATGGAAGCGAGGGGTCATCACTCCTATACATAAAGGAGGTAGCTGCACTGATCCTGCCAACTACCGTTCAATAACACTACTTCCCGGAATATCCAAAGTGATGGAATCAATCATCGCAGATGCGCTGATGCAATACCTGGAAAATCACAACTTAATAGCCCCAGAGCAACATGGCTTTCGTCAAAAGGATTCGTGTAATACTAATCTATTAATTGCACGCAATAGCTGGACTGAACCTGTTGATGATGGAGTAGGGGTCGATGTCATCTACCTGGACTTTTCCAAAGCGTTTGATCGCTTAGACCATCACATTCTCCTTCAGAAGCTTCGGAATTACGGCATTGGCGACCCAATCCTGAGTTGGATTGGTAATTTTCTACAAGAACGACGGCTAGTGGTGAGAGTCCGAGAAACATTTTCTCGTGCAATTGATGTGGCGTGTGGAGTACCACAAGGCTTGCTTCTTGGACCTCGTCTATTCATCATCATCAACGATTTGGCAAGATCAATTACTTCCGATTTCCTAATTTTCGCTGATGATATCAAGATATGGCGAAGGATCAGAGGACCGGACGACCATGAACGGCTGCAGTGCGATCTTAACACAGTGTCGAACTGGTCAGTTCCAAACGTCCTACCGTTCAACGTAGACAAATGTCGCGTTGTACAATTACGCCATAGACATAAATACACCTATTTGCTTGGGAAAAACGGACTGCAGAATAGCTCCCAGGAACGTGATCTTGGTGTGATCGTACAGAGCGACCTCAACTGTTCAAAACAGGCTGCGGTAGCTGCGAAAAGAGGCAACTAGCACGTGAGCGTGCTGCGAAGGGCATTCGGGAGATTTGACCCATCCATCTTCCCAATGATGCACAATTCCTACGTGCGCCCGCATATTGAATACGCTATCCAAGCTTGGCAATCTTGGTTGAAGCGTGACCTAGAAGCGATAGAGGCACCACAACGGAGAGCAACAAAGAATGTAATGGGCCTGCGCTATCACTCTTACCACCGAAGGCTGAAGTTGCTGGGCATTTTCAGCGGGCGCTATCGAAGGCTGCGCGGTGATCTCATATTAGCGTATCAGATACTGAGTGACCCCAACCACGTATGCTGCCATTTGCTGAAACTTAGCCACAACACGCAGCTCAGGGGTAACTGCTTAAAGTTGAATGAACAATATAGCCGTCTAGAGTGTCGACGGAATTACTTTTCCCTTCGTGTTTGCCAACCCTGGAACGCCCTCCCAGACTCAGTTGTATCCTCTCCTACCTTGGATGTTTTCAAAAAAACGATTGATTGTTGCTCTTAGCTCCCAACATTTTGTTATTTAAACTCCTCTATTGTGGATTAATCCAAGCATGTTTTTCAACAGGATTTATGTATCAAATGGACCTAAGTGAGCAACCATATTTTACTTTTCTCACTCCCTACCTCAACGATCACTACACCCCAGTGTATTTATGAACGTTTACGCTGAATAATTTTTTTACATTTTACACTGATGTTACTTATCAAACTATTTATCTCGGCAGACGTTCGATAGATGACCCAGATATATTTTGATTTCATCATATTCTTCGCAACCATCCTACGGGACGTGTCAAGCACTTGCTTTTATCCCGTGAGAAAGCATTGTTCATTATTAAAAATACGACACCGAAGGACGCAGTTAGCTATAGAAGAGTGTGAGGGACCGCGCGATGGAGCGGCGTGTTGAGTCCAACCGTGGCGCCGTGTGTGTGTATCGCGTGTGTCTTGGATCAGACAAACAAATGTAACGTACATATCAGCATACTACGAACAATCTCTAAGTGTACAATAAGATACTTTATTTAGTATATTGCACAACATACTTAGGCACTTCGCGGGAATCTCCAGACTGCCACATCTCCCCTGCGAGGATGTGCTCTGAGGAAGCCGAGGTATTAACTCTTTGTACAAGACGATGTCAAAGGAAATCCTGCAATTATGAAGTAGATTCTAATTGCCAGAACCATAAAGAATGATCGCTTTTCCAAAAATGTGGAGGGGCCAACGCTCCGGTATTAATCACAGCAGGCTCTACGGCGTTAACCACGTATGGAGGTAGAGTATACTCTAGCCAATTCATTGCAAAAAATGAGTAAAAATGTGGTAGATGAGAAGGCAAAATGATCACAAGTACTGAATCAATAAGTAACATGGACGAGCACACCAGAATGAAAACTCAAAATGGCGGGTGGCTTGTTCTTGACCGAGCTGACCAATTGTTGTGTGACGCTTAGGATACCAGTCGGTAACAATGAAACTTAAGGGGACGTGTCAAATACGGGACAGCAGAGAATTTGGAGGCAGTTGGACCCAACTTGTATTGTACCGGTTACAAGAGTAGGAAGGGAATTAAGGGCAAGGAACGGTATAGCAGGGGACTCACGAAAACAGTTCGTAAAAATGGAAGTGCCGTCAGTAAAAGTAATGGTGGTTGTGAAGATTCAAACAAATGTAAAACCTATCGTTGTAATTTCTGAAAGAGTGTGTTTTCATGTGCATACAACGTCTTGAATATTCAAATCATGTTAGGTTGTTTTGCTATTTTCGAGACGTTTTAGTCCTCACTGTAAGAGTTGCAGAAAGCTTGTGAAAGCTTATGTAAACACAGAATATGGAGATGTAAGGAAATTGCTGGTAGGAAGGATGCACACTGATACCTCCCGAGAAGGGAATTAAAGGCCTGAATTCTCCAACACGATGGTTGTTGCGGGGTATGGGGTGCTGCTCAGATGGTAATTGCAAGAGGTGGCACCTACGAGTCACGCCGAGTAAGGAGGTAGGGAAAGTTAGAACATCTGGAGCCAACGTGTATTGACAAAAGCTACAAAGGATGGATGGCAGATAAGCAGAGGCAGACAGCAGTATTGCTGCGGGACTAACCAAAGGAGCAAGTGCTCGGTACGTACAATCAGTTAAACCAATAGACGACCGGAAGATATAAAAAAGAATAAAATCCAACGTATCAAAGTACTGAATACGTGAATGATTCATGTTCAATACAGGGGTCGTGTTGTGTATTCGGTCAGCATGCTTGACGGTTAGACTAGACAGATACGCGCACACAACCCCAGACATACTCACACATGTGCATATTTCTCTGCTTCTCTATTGGTTCATCCTTCTCCTTACGACACCTTAATGTACTCACGTAATTAGACACTTCTCAGATTACAGTAGTTTGTTTACCGGAGCGACCTCCTTACTTCGGTTCGTGCATTTGACTGTTCGTATACGACAACCATGTTAGTGGTAGCTGTTAGCTCCATTGGAATATTTAGCGAGTAGGCTGTAGCGGGAGCCCGAAGAGCGATCCGAAAAGACAGATCGGGTTGCAGGTAAACTTTTATTGATACAGTAAAAGATTCCCTGTTACTTAGCTATAGAAAAGCGACACTGTTGACGCTCTAGCTAGGGGCATGGAGGATGCACAGCACACAGGGCAGTCGCTCGTTGCAATCGAAACGAGTGCCAAGCAAAAACAGCGATGAGCAAGTCAAGCATCCGAACTTGTAGGACTAGTTAATACTAGTCCGAGACGGTGCGCGAAAGTTAGCGCGGATATCAGAAGGCGATGGGAGTCGGACACAGCGGCTTGTATTCGATGGGCTACAATAAGAAACGGACGGATGAAGCGAGGCGAGAGCGTACACGTGAGCGCGGGAACTTACAAG
>CALYDF020005765.1:0-14053 GCA_944474145.2 Dicrocoelium dendriticum | reverse complement strand
TCAGCACAATTATGCAGTCAACTGCACACATTCCACTTTATCGCAATACTTTAGTGTCACCAAGTTTGGCGCCCCATCCGATGCGCAAAATCCATCGCAAACACTGCTGATGGAACCGCTCGAGCTGTTGCACATCCCTCCGATACGTCGTTTACGTTTTACAACCGTATAGAAGAACGCAGAGCACACTGGATTTGTACACCATCAGCTTCGTGCCAATGGTAAGCTGATGGTTGTTCTACTCTCAATACTCTAGCTTCCCGAATGCCGCCGCTACCTTCGACACGCGGATACGCAGCTCACCATGTAGCTGCTGATCAGTCGACAACACCCACCCAAGGTAAATGAAGAGGGAGCTGGTTTCCAATACTTCAGCACCAATGCTGATTCGCGGCAATATTGAAGATTGCACCTCCTGTGCGGGCTGAAAGAGACAGGCACATTTTTGTTTAATGGTGAGCCCGAATTTGGCCGAAGTCGAAGCCAGAGCACTAGTCATGTGCTGCAACACCTCCGCGCTATTTGCAAAAAACCCACAGTCGTCAGCAAACAGCAACCCACGGGTAGTTGTCTTACAGACTAGAGTTGGCGGACCGAAACGACAGGTATTTAAAAACCCGAGATCAATACGGTGCTCCACACGAGCACCGTAAGTACAAGCGGCCTCAAAAGCACAAGACATCATGGCATGAAGATAGATATTAAACAGGGCAGGAGTTAAGACACAGCCTTGCTTTACACCAGAGACAACCGCAAAGTCATCCAAGGTTTCTCCACTCAGCTGAATCCTCGCTCGCATACCGCTGTGCAGATATTCAATTATACTCAAAAACTTACGCGGGCAACCAAAGTTACCCAACGCTGGCCACAATGTCTCGCGGTTCATCGTATCAAATGCCTTGGTGAAATCAACAAAAAGCGAGTACAATGGCTGGTGTCTTTCTCTGCACTTCTCCTGCAACTGACGAGCTGCGAACACCACAAATAAAGAGTTGCAACCCGAGCGGAATCCATACTGCTCTTCCGCCACGTTTGGTTCCACAACCTGACTGTCTAGGCGGCTGAGCAGGATTCGGGCAATCAACTTGCCCACACAAATCAGCAAGTTGATACCACGAAATTCGTGCAACGTTGCTTACTCGCCTTGCCCTTGTGCAGTGGTAGCACAAGGGCATCCTTCAGCTCAGGAGGCACCTCCTCCTCAATCCATACACGTTGCACCAAGTGGTGCAGCGCAGGGAACAACGCGGGTTCGCCGGGTTTTCATAAATCAGGCGGGATCCCGTCGGCTTCGGCACAATTGCCGTTTCGCAGCTGAGCATTTGCTCTCTGCGTCTCCTTCAGTGCCGGCGTGTCTGCCAAACTCGTCTTTACATCGTGCTGCCTGAGGCCGTTCAAGGTAGACCAGGCGTTCACTGAACAGTTGTTCAAGAGACAGTCAAAGGGTTTCCGCTAGATCTCCGTTACGTCTGCAATCTGTGTGCAGATAGCGCCTGAACTACCATCAATCCGCGACCTCAGCGGCTCCAATCTCGATCATATATATAAGTATATATATTCATGCATGTATATATTAATCACCCTGCGTATATATATGCCCTATGCGGTGGCTGATGTTGTATTCATGATGCTTCTTTACCGCAGTTGGGCTAAAGCAGCTTACACTTAAACTATGTCTTTTTAAGCTGGATAAATTTCATCCATTTTATTTGGTTTGTTTTGCCCACCTGACTAATCTTCCATTAATTGTTTACGTTGCTTACGTTAATAGTGAGTATCTTCGTTAAGTTATTTTCGCTTGTAGCAGGTTTGCGTAAATTCTGGACCTTCTGTACTTATCGCATACCGGTTGCTAAGCAAAATACTTCCTATGCTAATTTAGGGGATTTATGTCTGCATAGCTGTATGCTTCAACAGGTAGCTTTTATTTGCTTAGGTCATTTTAAGTGATTGGCTGTTAGTTGGTATAATTGTTGTGGCTGCACTTGGTGTGTATGTTGACAGGGTGCCTGCCTGTCTATTGCCCGCTACCTTGTCCATATTGTCTCCAGGAGACGGCTGGTCTTTGCTGGAGGGGACGGGGAGCACGGTCCATGTGACCGTGCTAGGCCCGAACAGTGGTTCCATGAACTCAGCGTGCAGCAGCCTACGGTCGAGCCACCACCTTGTATGCGCTTGCTTCCCAAATACAGCGTGCGTATGTTTGCTTGTGAAGGAGTGTGTGCCGGCTCGGTTGATGCAACGTGGCTCCAATCCACATGCCTCCCGGTCTTATTCCTTTGAGTTTCCACTGGATATGGGTTGTGTGTTTGGAGCCTGGGTGGTGCAGCGCAAGCCAATCAGGGCGCAGGCGTCCTGTGGCTTGCCACAGTGACAGGCAAATCCGAATCCGGCTGCAGTTTTATATATATATATATTTAAACCATTACTCTCACTATAATATTTCAGTAAATTTTCGTACATTTATATGCATGTATATACAAGTATACACATACTACGGCGGCATCCGTATCCGGATTTGCCTGTCGCTGTGTTCTTCATGGGTACAGCCAAGGGATGTGTGCGCCTACGAAGGGTACCATGGCTGGCATTTGCTGTACCACCCACCGCGCCACCCACAAACGCCATAGCCGATGTAAACCCAAAGGAATAAGACTGGGAGGCATGTGGATGGGAGCCAGATTTCATCAACGGAGCGGGCTCACACCCCTCCAACAAGCAGCACAGAGACTTTCCGGCTCAATTGCGAACTTGCGCTCAACAGACGTACACATTGCGGTAGCTGGACCGTAGCCCGTTCCGCACAGGATAGAACCATTTTTGAGCCTAGCATCGTCACGAGGACGGCGCACTCTGTCCCCACCAAAGAGGACCAACCGTCTTCTGGAGCCAGTATGGACGAGGTAATGGGTAATATACAGGTAGGCATCTTGTCAAAAGTCATATCGAGCGCAGCCACACCGGGGAGCTCAAGCAACATCTACTTCCGGAATACAAGAGTACTCATCACCTTGGCAAACGTACCACATACGCTGACTTATTGGCCTTGATTAATAAGGCGAATGGGGGCGTACTCATTTTGCTTCTATTTCACCCGCACTAATGCCTTCTCCTGCACATGTGCATCTACCCTTTATAGTAGTCCAAGGAATTCTCATTGAGTAAAATTTGACTTGGATTCGCAAATCCTGTAATCAACATGATTTTGTCATTATCTCAACTTCTTCATGTTCTGAAAATGTTTTTCCGGTTTTCCCGAGTGCCATTTCCCTGTACTAAGTTGGTCGCACAAAAGCGGATAAGCAACATGGTCGAATTTATTCGATATATATACATACATGGATTTGGGTCATCCCCGTCCAATGGCAGTTCGAATACAAAATATGCACATGCGATTATCCAAACGGAAGTTTTATCTGTCACAAACTGGATAGAGACACATTACAACTCATGATCAATGGTACGACAAACGGGTGTGGGTTTCATCTGGAGGTCAGGCTAAAAACCACTTTTGAGGGCATGACAATAATTACCCAATACCTACTGTAAATGTTTCTTCAACATTTAGACGTTACAGCCTTAAATATTGGACATCCAGGTTTGAAGGAACCCGATATAGGAATAGTGAAGCAACTGCTAGGTAGAATGATAACTAAACTACTGGTACAGTGAAGTACTGTGCAATTAGATTTTGCTGTCTATATTCAAAGTCTGCTTTAAGCCGGTGATGGGGTGATCACACAGCATGCGAATGCGAGGCACTGTCCTCTGGCTCTCTGTGTCTCCGACCGGTTTGGTCATCTGCTGCCCGAGTTAGGTGCACCTGCTCAACGAACGATTGACGCGCAACCATTGGTATTCCCAGGTGACATCAACTAAGTCCCGCTGCCCACTGTCCAACATGGAATTTTCAAAACCTTGTAGCATTTTGGGTGCAAATGTCCAATTACTCAACCGTTTGTACCTACCAACGTGTACCCTACTGTGGTCATAAGTTATTTGCCAACGACCTATCTCGTACGTCTCAGGTGCAGCCATTTGGTGTTCATAAAACTGTTGGCGTTATGCACCGATTCATTTCCGATGTAATATACATTTTCTGTTAGGCGTTCCTGCTCGTCTGCCTTCCATCCGTTAAGTACGTGTGTTTACATAAGCCCCGGCAAATTCAGTATGGCTGAGGGGCAATTGGAACTCTAACTATGCTCACTCTCATTGCTAGCATGCGGAGTGGAATATGAAAAGGTGACATCATGCTAATCGTTAGTGGGTTAGTTGTCGGTATTCTTTACTTGCCACGGAATTTTCGGGAAAATTTCTCTTCAAATGCATGATTCCATGGGGTCACACGAGAGACAATCATTGAGCATTGTGTTCCCAATGTCAAACTTGACACTTTATGCTTACTGTAAACGGCCATGGGATGAAACCCTTTTGATTCAAACGTATTCATCGAACTGGAAATATACATAATAATTTGCTACGCTAGCATCGATCCGCAGCAAACCCACAGTTCGCGCAGAAACAACGCGCGCACGTCAATTACGAAAGAGCTCATGGATGCACTGAAACATTTTACTGCAATGCACCGGCGCTCTGAGCGTTATGCTGGTTAGTGTTGAGCATCTCGTCAAGCTACCGTTATGTAATCTACGACCCGATTTCAAGCAGCAGAATGCAGACATCCTAATGTAGTGAGTACTAGCATGGAGCTTACATAGTGATGTGAATCGCGGCCGGATAATAATAAGAAGAGGAAGGTGCCGTAGTTCACTGTCTCGGTACGTAACCCTACTAGAATCCGCTTGAGAAGGTAGCAAGTATAGTACAGCATAGGTCATAATATGTATAATATTGTAATGGGTAACATGTGGAGTCATCGCGAAATACAACCGAGTTAAATAAGCCTAATAGGGTTAGTTTACCTGTGGCTTATCCCTTCTGGGCATGTGCAATAAAGATACCACATTCCACTGTCAGTAGTTAATCATTTTAGAATGAAACTTTACCCAAAGGCAATTTAAATGTGGGATACAGTATAAGGATGATAAAACAAAAATGACGTACGTGGAGTAAGCAAATTTTCAAGTTAGCAGGGAAATAGTGCGATTACTTTCACTGCAGACTATCCGTGTCGTAATGTAAAACAAGAGCCAGTTATAATCGTCTCCCGTCCGAGGTGAGCGAGAATCAACAGGGATGTAGAACCACACACATATCTCTATATATACAGTTATATTGATACTTATTTGGTATTTGCATTTTTGCATTTACTTACTTGCATAAGCTCAATTACATGTCCTTACATTTACAAATACACATCCCTTATGATGGACACCCAACAGCTATGGGCATTACCCATTAGCACCGTACATTTGGTTGATGCACTAAGTATACCTTTTAATAGTCTTTCACATTGCCATCCTTCATTAACATACCCCCACACCCTCAACCAATTCAGTAAATGCTCGCCTTATTTGACTTTACAACCTTTCAACGACATCATGCCTTCTACCAACAAATTGCCCATGCAATGCAATTATTGATTACTCTGTTTCTGCAATACCAGTAGCACAACTTTGAAAAACAAGAGCCGTCTCTTTCACCTTGATTCCAAAAACATACAACATACGCATCTTTCAGACAGAAGATCTGAATATCCGCCATCCAAGGAAGTAAGCTACTTTTACCAGTTGCATCATGCAAGCATAACCTGTTGCGTACGTTAACAAAGCACGTCAATACATTTGCTCCATAAAACATCCGTACACACTTTTATTTACCAATTTCCGGCTTTCGATTACGCCGTGACCCTTAACTATACCAGTAGTTATCACTTCACTTTAGCGTAGGATTTTTTAGAAAGCAAATCCGTATACCATTTTCTTTTATTTCCCATACCGCAATACCACCAAAATTATGAATATACTACATAGCCACTCAAACGATTTTGGATGTCACCGAGGACAATAGACGTGAGACCCTTTCCCGCCAGTACAGAAATTGGCCCTTCTCGAGCGACCTAACGACAATCGCTTAAAGTATTATCCGTGACCGTTGCCTTTTACAGTTAGCGCAATGCAGCTCACGTAGTTTAGATGTTGTATATCATGTATACGGTAACAGCAAGTTAAGGGTAATGTCATTGTATGCCATAGTTAAGGAATGAACACACTGTAAGTGGTTTGTTTGTATGAGTTATTTAGCTTGTACATTTTGGCGGTTCTCGTGTCTTCCGCCATTCAGGACAATACCGCTGCTTTCTGTTGCAAGATAACTGGTGTTTACGAGGGAATTGACGTGTTCTTACGCTATTTGATGCTGTTCCAAAGAGAAAATGCAAGCTCATTTTCTAGATGCACGGTGAGTACTGCAGCGAATCATGAGCAAAATACTTCGGTTTCCTCCTCCTTGTTGGTAGTTTAATATGTCGAGCGTGCTGACCTTTTAGGATTTTACTTTCAAACGACCGTTTCGGAACAGTGTTTCCAAAAAGTTGACTTTGGTCAAACTTTGCTTGATCCAAATAAGTTAAGAGCATCGTTTTCCCCGGAAAACGTTGTACCCGTTTTTGGGTACTTCCCGAACGTCATCTATCTTTTTCGGCCTCAGCCACCGGCTATTTTTATGGTATTGTCATGTTTCGTACTCCGTTTTGCACCTGGTTTGTACCCGTAACCTCTTCTGTTGACTGCTCTGCAGGTAGCAGCTTGTAGGTTTTACGTTTTGATACTTACTTCACGCACTTTGAAGGCGTCATGTCCGTTGCACTGAATACCGGAGCTAAGGTGTCTTCCGCTGCGTTGATCAGCGAACCTAATGCTGTATGCGGTAGCGTGACCGGCTCAAAGTTCTGACGGACGAGTCTGGTGGCTTAAAGTGCTATGTATGCAACTGCTGGTACCATGAGAACTGTAAATATTTGAGCCATGAGCCTTGCGCAATTCTTTCGACTAGCGATAGCATGCTGTAATTCTACTGTCTTCTATGCCATCTCCATCGATCAACACCTCTTGAGTCCACTGAGGAGTCATCGAGTAACGTCGGGCTGAGTAACCTGCTGTTGTGGTCTTTCCTCACTGTTCTTGAGCGAAAAATGGAGTTACTGATGAGGATGTTGGGAGTCGCTACTGATGTCGACTCACTGGAAGAAGCCCCGCAACTAACATCAATCGTTGTCGTTGAACAGCCGATTGAGGTGACGACCACCGTGTCAGGTGCCCAGCGGGCCAAATAGCCTCTAACTTGGCCTCTGACGTCGTAGTGAAAGCTGTCCAAAGCGAAACCGAACTTATAGTCCCTGTGCCCAGTAAAAGCAAGCAGAAGAGGACTAAAATGTCCTCAGGGCTTCCCAAATGCCTGAAGGTAGTGAAACCATTAAGGCATTGGAGGTGGAGCACAAAGTTCCAACTTCATTCACCCCAGTTCTGTTGGAGAAGCAAAGCGCCGTGTCGACTACTACCACATCCGCAAAGTCTGAAAATACTAGACCCTTGCGGGAGTTGCAGGTAGAACACAATGCCTCAACCTCAATTAATCCAGCTCCCTTGGCGAATCACCGCTCATTGTCAACTGCCAAACCGGGCAAATGTGGGGTCGAGTCGAAGACTCGTAAAGTGAATACCTCTCGTTGAGGTGAGTATTCTACTGCTAGTAGCGTTATCTTTCCTAACTTTGCTGAATCCGTGGCAACTCTTACCCGGGAACACATGCTGGTTGACCTCCAGTGGTTCAAGCGCTGCGTCAACAGGATGCTTCCAGCTGCTTTCCTTGGTGTCACTTTCAGGAGGTTACCCAGCTTAAGCTACGTTTCCGTAGATACGCAAAACGCGCAACGCCAACTACTTCGAGTAGTCCTCCCAACTCCGTGGAACACAAAACGTCAATGCGCATTGCATTTAAACTCAAGGGTAGTAATACCCGGGTTCAGCCGGACCTCCCACTGGAGGATCTGCTGAAGTTAAAGGAAGCCATCAAAAGCCACAAGAGCAGCAGACGGCTGATGAGCAAGGCCCTCGTCGTGTCGGTTTTCATGTGGTCAGCCGGAAGGCAACTTCTGCCCTACCAGGACCCCTCCCGGTAGCCTACGACCCAGGGCTGGTCATGCCGCGTTCCTTCGGGTGGCGCTTAGTAACGTTGGTAGCCTACGGCATAAGGTACACTAGGTGGGTTTACTTGTAGGCATAGCTCTTACCGACATGCTTGCGCCGAAACGGATTTTACAGAGGAAGTGTATTTACCTGGTTACGCACTGCTTAGTTGTCATCGACCCGATGGCCGCCAACGTGAGAGCGTCGCTCTTTAGGTGAGCTGTAAACTTGATGGGTTGAGTGCCCGTGTGTTTTACTCGCCGATCAAACGGTTGCAGCCCTGTCGACTATTGTGTGCACTTCCTTTGCTCAGTTTACAGTTTTAATGGTATTTCAAAGTCCCGGAAGTTTCTCCACGGAGGTTATTAAAATTATTCGTACTCAAGCTGCCAAGAGGTGTCGGATACTTGGTCACTTCAACCTCCATGTATTCTGCTGGGCGGATCCATCTTGCAGTTTGGCGATGGGCATTTTCGGTTTGGATCAACTGGAGCTAACATTGCAACTGTCTTTTCATCAGTGGGTGGGTCACCCGATTAGATATATGCGCTATTAATTTCCGTCTACCTTAGATCTCATTTTTTGACGTCCCACGATTTTGTAATTGATATTACCTACGGCCTTCCTCCAGGAGGCCGTGACCGTGTCTGCATATCCTTTTGAGGTGCTTTAACTAAGCACCATCAAGCGGCCGCTGAGGCATGTCCAAATACTTGGCGTGCAGGCGTTAACGCAATGCGAGACGAAGCTTCAATTCTGCGTTGTGTGATTACCGTAGCTGAGACCGTTCAGACAACCTGGTAGAAATGTAAGACATATATCGCCGAGAACTCTGCTCCCGTATTCAACCCATTCAGAGACGGGTTACACGGGCGCAGCCTTCTCGGATAGACCATACTGGTAAAAACCTGCTCAGGAAGCGCTCTAAATGCTGCCGGTTACCAAGCGGTTTCAATAACCAGCACCTACGAAAGCTATGGAGCTGTTAGAAATGAATATAATCAACATCCTAGAACGCTTGATCTTCACTACGAGGAGGATTTCGATAACGCAGCTGTAATAAATCTAAAAAGGGTCTTTGTGTTCGTAAAGAGTCGCAGCGGTACAAATACTTCTATACCGGCTTTACTACAAGCATACGCTACACATGGACATATCGACTATGATAGTGCTTGTACATATAGCGAACATCATACTGGTGTCTTTCCTCGTGAGTCCTCTCTACGCTAGGTCCCTAGTCTCAGAGAATTCTGACCCAAATGACAC
This sequence comes from Dicrocoelium dendriticum, assembly GCA_944474145.2. Classification (NCBI taxonomy): domain Eukaryota; kingdom Metazoa; phylum Platyhelminthes; class Trematoda; order Plagiorchiida; family Dicrocoeliidae; genus Dicrocoelium; species Dicrocoelium dendriticum. Next base: position 4,697 of record CALYDF020005765.1, on the reverse strand, counting down.
CAGCATAACGGCGACACAAAGCTTCCGGCTATTGCAAGGGCTAAATCATTCCAAAGCTCTTCGCCATGATTAAAATTTTCCGAAGCTAATGCATGAATTAGCTGCTGAGCTAAGCGGCACTCTGACATGCATCTTTACAATACCGCTCGAAAGCTGCGCCTTGCCTTCGGGATGAAAGAGGGCAATCATCCGTACAATTTTTAAGGGCGGTGACAGAGCTCTGCCCGGGATCTACCGGCCTGTCAGCTTAACAAGAGTAGTAGTTAAGTTGTTTGAAAAATTGCAGGGATGCGTTATAAAAGCACCTGATTAAGTTTAACTTTCGCAGTGCGGCACAGCCCGCATTCAGTAGGGGATTTTCATGTCTGTGAAAGTAACTTACAGCTCGTGAAATCTAGGCTGAGACAGTAGACAACGTTCACGCTATCAACATGCGTTCCGTTGACTTCTCGGAGGCCTATGATGCTTTTCCATATCAGACTCTCTATTTGATGCTGAGATAGTATGTGATATTTGGAGCCGCCTTAGGTTTGGCCTCAGGATCTGATATCCTCAGCAACCTTAATATACGCTTGCATTCTAGCTATTCGCTTCCCTTCCGTCAATTAACCCTTATTAGCTTTTAGTTCACCACTCCTCACATCGGGCCAGTGCATAGACGCCCGTTGGCTCCTCATTTATGGACGTTCATTTCTCACTTGCCGTTATGTTTGTGACACTTACTCCTGTATGAGTCCACCAGACTCACTGGCTTTTCCTGGGTCAGCATACTATAATACTAGTTTCTTAGCACCCTAAAATAATTCGTTTCTCTGCGCGACGCTACGTATACATTTGTTCCGCACGTTCGCTTTCCTTTGACTGGTCTTTATTACTTCCTCCTATTGATCAGTCCTTTCTCACCTAGGGTTCTGTGTCCGATTTTGCAGCAAAGGTTTCGACACTTACTTATGTAGGAGGTAAACACTCTCAGAGGCTTTTCCATAGTCGGCCATAGCACTTAACTCTTAATACCCTTGTGTCGTCTTTTTGGCTTTATCCATAGAAGTTTTGTACTCAGCGCTTGAATCTTATCTATTCACTGACTTACCACCATTTGCCCTTTGAATCTATTTCATTGCAAGCCATTTATACCTTCACTTACGCTGCGCTCCCTATCGAAGTAGGTTGGCTGCTTCCTGGTCTTTAAATTCTGCTTTCTGTCTTCCCACGCAATAGTTGCATCATAGCAAGCCGATACTGCGTTTTCTGCTCAATGGCGCAACCCTCTGTATTCCATGTAGATGGTAGCAACCGACCCATAAGGCCATTGCTATTGTAGAACATTCAAAAGACACTTTCAGTACAGTCATTGTTGCACATTGTACATCCTTTGTTTCCACTAAATATTATGCAATAGGACTTAAACAATGTTTGTTCCCACGCCTGTTCTTTGTGGCCTTGTTTGTCTCTCACTTCCCTTTTCTCCGAGGTCCGGAACGTCTTGGGGATCTGGGATTGGACCGAGAAAGAGCTTTTGCCCGGGGCAGGACATAACCTACCAAGACCTACAAAGAACATGGCTGCACAACAAATGGATACAAATGCACTCACTACCACGACCGTTGTCCAGTAATGGTAGCTGGACACGAAGCCTTCAAACTCCTGAAAAGTATATATAAAACTGAAAAATCCAGACGCAAGTATCTGACGCTTTGCTCTCCTGGACACTCACAAAGATGACGCTTCATGAAGGTCTCACCCTCCATGGGCCTCAGCCATTATGGCCGCCCCGACCAAAGAAACCTGATCAGCTAACAGAAGAAATTGGAAGTCAATTGACTGCGGATAACGGAGGGTAAAATCAGTCGGCGAGATGCTCTGCCAGTTTTGCATTAGTGCACAAACGGATTCTGACAGTGTTCCAGGATATGGCGGGTTTTCGCCTGGCAAGCTTCTCCCTATCAAAAGCCACAAACGTCCGCTTAACAACATTGCGACGTGGTGGATGTGACTCGCCACTGAATAAAGTCACAGCTTACAGCTACATACTAGCAAGTCGACTAGAATGATAATTTAATATTTTCCTGACACTTTCAAGAGCAAGATACTCCCTGCCTACATGTATCGTTTTCACTACTAATGTAATGCCCAGACTGTTTACACTACGCACGCTAGAACCCAACGTGTCGTCATGCATTGACGACTTTATTCCTCATGATTAATTTTACAATTTCCAAAGTCTGTACAACTTTCGGCTTACTGCCGATTACATACATAGCAATGTGTTTGTTGCGAAACATAATCGCATGTAAATTTGACCATGCCTAGTTTGGTGTCTCGACAAATTCGAGAATATACTATTTATTTATTTATTTAAATGGGTATCTGCTTTTTTAGAGGGGAGAGAACAGTGTGTAGGCTTGCGGTGTAGCCTTTTGCTTAGACAAGCTGTTCTTAGTGGCGCTCCGCAAAGCTCGGTTCTAGGGCCGTTGCTTTTCGCAACTTATGTCAATGACCTACCCTAGGAGCTTGAAGTACCATCGCTAATATTCGCTGATGACCTCAGGCTCTGGAATATTGTGGGATATCCCTGGTGGCTCTGAGGCACTTCAGAGTGCATTGGATAGGCTCTGGGATTGGTCGAACTTATGATAGATGCCCATGAACCGGGTGAAATGTACTGTCCTTCGCATTGGAGGTGCTATTCCTCCAACGTGTAATGTAGTTGGAGGAAGTGAACTCACTGTTGTCGCTCTGAAGGTTAATCTAGATACCACCCACAACTCAGCGCTTCGCTCTGGGGACAATTGAAGGAAGGCTGCTTGTAGAGGGTCCCGTATGATGTGGTTTATTTGCCGCTCTTTCGCTGTCCTAACGGCCAATATTTCTGTGCAGTTTTGCTCAGCTGTTTTGCGACCCCACTTAGATTACTGTATCCAGGCTTGTCCATCTTGTTGTATAAGGGGCAAAATGAAACTGGAGAGGGTTTGGCGAGTAGATACAAGGTTAGTGCAGGGACTCCGGGGGCAAACGTATTACGAACGTTTGCTTAGCTTGGGTTTGTACGCAATGCACTACGGTAGAAATAGAGAAGACTTTACCCTCACTTACTTTATCTTAACGGGTAAGATCGGTCCAAACTTGTCCTGGCTATTTAGTCCGGACAAGTGTTCCATGACGTGGTGGGTTTTCGCCTGACCAGCGTTCTCCCCGTATAAAGTTACCAAATTCCGTTTATCAACACAGTGACGTGGCAAACGTGACTCGCCCCTGAATAAATTCACTGCTTTCTGTTACGCGCTGGAATACCGACTAGTCGTTGTTCATTATTATACAGTTACGTACAACAAATGTTCTCCCCGCACTCATCTACTGCCCTATTCTACTTCCGTGCTTCTTTTAAGTGACGCACACCTGAACCTATTTTATTGGCACTCCACTGATGAATTTGATCCTCCTGAGTGGTTCGACTGTTTCTGCAAATGGTACAAGTTTTGGCCACAGCCAATTACATGCCGTGTAACGTAGCTATTGCGCTACATAATTACTTGTAAATTTCGATCATACCTGAAGTGGTATGGCTCAATGAATTCGAGGACAAAATATTTTTTTATTTATTTAAGTCTCCAAGGTCACCCGTTGAAGCTGCACAAACTGCTTTCTGACCGGGTAAGGACGGAACCTGGCTTGTCAAATGGTTATTAAACGTCGGAACTCGCATCCGTAGCACGTCTTTGGGAAATCTAGCGTTGATGGTTTCGGGCGTTAATTAACTGCGCTCCGGTAAAAGTACCAAATCTTCCCCACATCCTATCTGACTTGTATCCTCGACTTCTTCGTTGTTAATTTCTTTTCACCCCTTGGTATTATTGTTATTAAGCTGCTATTTCGCCTCCTGTTTTCTTAGCTTACGCTTCACCATTTTACTTCACATAAACCGGCCTGGGCAGGAAATTGTTGGCAGTATTTGGCTGGACAGGGTGTGATGCCGTCTCACTTAGTCGTCTTAACCTCGCAAGCAGGCCTAACAATTCCCAATCAGACGGTACGCAAAAGCATGAACATTCACGAACTTAGCCTATCGTTCCGGTCCCAACTTATCTTGAACTTGATTGGAACAGGTCTCCCTGGTGCTTTTCGGCATCCATTCTTTCAGTATCGATGTGTGCACAGCAAGCGTAAAAGTGTGAACGGTAAATTGTAAGCGGAGTGATAAGGTTGACTTCTGATGCAGCTTTTAGTTAAAGATATTAAAATTGCATGGCTGGATTTTCTGTGGTGTTTGAAGGCAGGTAGTATTAAATGGGCCTGTCTGAGGAATTTGCATGTGTTCTAGTTGGGAAAGACCTGGCTGTATCCTATTAGCCGGCGGATTAATGCGGTTTATAAGGCGGCAGTATTAAAGTTGGTAAACGATTCGTCAGACACGTGAACGCTGGAATTTCATGTTTACGGAATACGGCATTCGTATTACCAGGCCTGATTCATATCAGCTGCAGCATGCGTGTCAGACGGAGCCAGTCTGTAAGGTAAAGCACGTAACCACCCTGTTAGAAAACGATGGTGCTTGTAGGGCACCGGTGCGAACGATTGTGGTAGACGCATGCGCTCAGCAAATCAATACTGAATGGTCCTAATGCTAGGGTTCAGGCGGACTCCCGCAAATGGATAGGCTAAAGTTAAGGAGACCAGTAAGGAACCCAAAATAAGGCACG
>CALYDF020005764.1:0-14047 GCA_944474145.2 Dicrocoelium dendriticum | reverse complement strand
GTTTGGATCCTTTAGGATCTGAAACACCCAAATAAGATCATCGAGCGGGCGACGGTATTGACCACCGAAAATTCCTAGGGTCTGTAGTCTATGCTGGTAAGGGAGATAGCTCAGGCCCTTAACATTTGTTATTGCTTTAATTTGTGAAGTCTCAAAAACGGCAACATCATGCTTTTGCTAGCGGCGCCAGACCTGGATGGCGCACGCAACATGTGACCTTACGTAGGCGCTGAGCATTTGTAAAACGATAGTGGGATCAAACAGGCCAAACGCTCTCCGCAAGTGAGCCAAGTGTTTCTTGGCTATACTTGCTACTTTTTCGACCTCTTTTGAGCAATCGAGATCGGCCTGCATGACCACTTCCAGAGCATTTTCATGGAAGACGCGTTGCTAAAGGTGTTCTCCCAGCCGATATGCGTAAGCTCTCTGGTGGCGTATGCCGGTACTCAAAATTTGGCAGCGTTGAACTCAAGCATGTTCTGAACTGACCAGTTGTGAGCCCTGTGGAGATGACCTTGTAGTGTCATGTGGTCGTTTATCGTCTTGATGGTACGCCAGCTTTTGCGATTTTCCGCGAGGGATAAAACCGTTGTATCCATCACTTCCACGTAGCCGTTAATAAAGACGAGGATAAGCCTTGGTCCTAGAACCGAGCCTTGTGGAGCGCCACATTGCACCTCTCTCAGGTCACAGAAGGCGCTACGGACTCTCACATTTAGGCGACGTCGAAGCACGAATACACGCATCCAACGTAGTAGAGTATCACTGATCCCGCAGCTCTAAAACTTGAGAAAGTGAACGTTGTGATCAAGAGGATCAAATGCTTTCGAGCAATCGAGGTACACAGCGTCAAATCTCTCCTCAGAATCGACAGATTCCGTCCAGCTGGCACAGGCTAACAAGATATTCGTGGTACGTGTGTGATTTCGACGGAAACCGCGTTGCTCCGGTACGATGCTTATGCATCTTTCCAAGTATCCCATGAGGGCATCTGTAACAAGGGATTACATGAGCTTGGCAAGAACTGGGAGTAGAGTCAACCGGCTGTAGTTGGCCGGTTCAGCGCGCAAACACATATATATGTAAAGCAGCTGGGTGCCTTTCATCTTGTTGTACTCAGAATGATACAAAAATGCACCAGTACAAGCCACTTAGCGGAGGTCAGGAGCAGAGTACTGAAGACTTATGAGGAGAAAAACAACTGGGAGCAACTTGCACGTATAAGAAGCGACAACCCGAAAACAGGCTGCATTTGATTGCGAAGAATGGAATCAATCGAACAAAGAGCGAAGCGTGATGGGGGCGACGAGGATCTCTGGCAGAAAGCCACCTTGTTTGCCTGGTAGAATGGGTGTCGTCAAAACCCACGGTCACTCTCCGAACACTCTGCCTGCGGTTGCCATATGCATTGATGCCTGAAGTGGGCATTAGCACCATAGCGCGGCACATGCACGGGAGGCTGATAACAATGAAGAAATTGCACGCAATTCCGGAATCCGCGAACACATAAAAGCAAAAATGGCGGCGAAACTCCTATGTTTACAGAACAGTAGTAGGGGGATTTAAGGTAGGAATTCATAACAACTGGACTCAGACAGCCATGTCACGCCCGGAAAAGCACTGTCCTGTAGTTTCATCTGTTCGGGAATCGTGCTTCAGTGGTCTTAACCACAGTCGAGTTGCGGGTTCGTGCATTACAAGGGCCAGATGCAATGTGCACTGCTGACGCTTCCCGCCAATTCTATGTCTAGGCACTGCTGTAGTCGGAGGTCGAAAGGAGACCAGCGGTGTTGACTGAGGAAATAAATGGCGATCTCTTTTGTGCTCGTACCAGAGGCTGTTCATCGCTTGCAAGCCGTGCGTTGTGTCAAGTGACCAACACGCAAAGACGGAAGGTTCATCTTATTGGAGCCCTGACGACCGATGGCTTGATAGGGTATACTCTCGTGAGAGGAAGTTACAACAAAGAAAGGGGTGCGCAGTGGTTGCGTGGACTGTTTAATGTCAGGGGTTCGACTTTTGTCGAAAACTGCCTCCTGATCTGCGATAACGCTTCATGCCACACGAATCTGGAACGCGTATGCAAGGAGCAGTGGTACCATTCTGGCACCTTCCTGCGCCTTCCTCCATTGTCTATCACTCAACATAATTTGGATCATTTGGAGCGTCATAAATATCAAGCAAGCTATGAGGCAGAGTTCTTCTGAGATGCTTCAACGAGATCCTAAGATGTACTTTACAAGACCGAGTGGATAATGTGTTGCCTGGAGCGAATTGTCTCAAGGGCACGAGTCTGCGTGACGTCTAAGCAAGGCCGGTATGATAGCTCAATTGAGGAGGAATTACGCTCGCACAGTGCATCGTACTGATTTGTGAAGTGTTCCCATTTTGATGTTATAAATGTAGATAATTTGAACTGGTTTAGTCAATGCTATGCAGCGCAAAACCATTGATTCGACATGCAGGTGTGAACGATATGGTTCAGCCTAAGTGCTGTTGTAGAAAGATCCGGCATATTTCCGTGTTAAGAATTACGAGATAAGCAGAGGGTGTCCGGATGATTTCTGGTAACCAGGACTACCTTACTGATAATGATGAGAGGTCGTGTTTTAACGTACTGTAGTGTCGCGAGATCATGGTTGGTAGTTGGTATAACGAAGTGTCAGACCGTGCGCACAACAAAGGAAGAGTCATTCAATTGATTGTTAGATTATGCAATATTGCGGCAATCAAGTTGCATAGTGCCGTAGGTAACATATCGCCGAAAGAGAACAGACTCTGTGATCTACGCTAAGACAACGCGTCGGATGTAAGGCACTGATCCAGTTCGGAACCCGAAATAGATGTTTATCTCCTCTTGTCAAGCATTTTAGAGGGCTGTGTGGTCGACTGCGTTCTTTTCAGCGCTTAACTTTCGCCAATGTATACGGTGTATCATGAGTTGTTCGCTAACTGTTTGCGGTGCAGCGTTCAGAGAACGCGAAAAACGCAGGTAACCAAAATAGACGTCATCGCGATCGCCTACACATTAACCACTACAATGCAAGCACCTTATGACAAGTGCAATGCTTCACCTTTGATTGGGTTGGATAGTATGGGGTACTGAGTTGGGTATATGATGCACAGATCTTTTGCTACATCCAAGCCAAAAAGTAAGCACATCACAGTCGGATCAAAGCATTGTCCCGCAAAGTGGAATGCCTCCAATGATGTTCTTCACTTACCCAAGTGACTAACAATCAACCCGCAGTTCAATGGTAAGTTGTGAAGGCCGATTAGAGTGCTTTGTTCACAAGCACGCCATAAGATTTTGTCAAGTCAGACCCCGATCATTCGCAGCTATAAACCTGTGACTGTCTTGATATCCGGACACGCTGAACCTGCCGCAGCGCTGGTAGCTCCTCCTAACTGTGTCATCCCGAACCTTGGTCTTCCGATGTTGTTATTTAGAATTATAAAGGGAGTTTCATGCATAAAATCATATTCACGATTTTCCCGCTCAGTGCCGAAGGAGAGCGATTAGTTGCAACCAACTGGACGTCTACCAGTTACCGTGTATGTATCGCTGATAAATCCCCTTGTCACACTCCATTTTATTGTTACGTTCCTTAGTTACTCCTTCTCTCTTCATTAAAACCATCATAAGGAACATGTCAAGCGTTATCTACTTCACCGGTTACAAAATTATATACTGCCACCTGCGATTATGGACTATGGGTTCCTAAGCCGTTAGGTAGGAACTTATGTGTTATCGACCTCCCGGAATTGCGGGCTTTGCAGGTACAACTACCGTAAGAAGGAACTGAGCTGTTGCTCGCCTATATGCTGTGTCGGCGAAGTACCTTTTCGGAAGAAGTGGTGGTGAAATGGATAGACAAAGCTGCCAAGCAAAGATAGTGACTCCCAGGTGCGAACATAACACTAGACTGAGTACGGGATACGAATGCAATTGATGCGCACCGACTTGCGTGTCAGTTGCCCTTACGTTCGGTCGCACCAGTCCGCCCATGCATGTGTGTACAGATCAGTCGATGCAAAATTCCGACAGTCCGGTCGCAGTATCTCATTTGATTCAGGGACCATGAAGTCGGTGTGCTGCATCCACTATGACGGTAAGCAACGCCTTCTGTAACACAGAAGAGCCTACTCTCCTTGTAACAAATTTGCCACAGTCGTATCTAGGCACTAGTCCTCTCGGCAGACCGCCGCTCAAGACTGCTCTCGATAACCCAAGGCGGCCACGTTCCAACCTGTAGTTGGGTTGCGCAGGCTCCTTTTGTCGGTTTACTCGCAAGTCCGTCACACCACCCCCGGTCATTCGCAGCCCGGCACCTGTGACTGCCTCGCTATCCGGACACAGTACCGTCGTATGCCCGAGCCTTGGTAGGTTATCCAAATATGGTGCACTAATTATGTGTATTATGGATATCAACGACGGCGCACAAGGGAAACAGGTAAATCATGAGACGCCGGAAGGCGGAGTTGTGGTGGAATATCAACCGAACGACGTACACGAGAGCACGTGACAATCTGAACAGGTGTTCGGTGAATGAAAGGTTTCAACGGCGCATCGCTCCGGAAAGGTGCCACGAATGTCATGCGAAATTAAATTCGCATTCCTATGTTCGCGTAATTATGTTAACCAGACATGCGTTCTCCAGCAAAAACCCGTTCACTCCTCGTCACGTTCTCAAAATCTTTGGCTACGCGAGTGTCAAACTAGCAAGATCGCTAATGGGTGTCGCATTATCTTGTTCACAGCCCCCAACACCAACTTTGCCCTTCGCGGGGCATGCCTTTACGTACAAAGTAGTTCACTTGTACCCAGTCACATAACGTGTTTGGACAGCCTTGTGCCCCTGAGCTACGTGGAACTAGCTTCCGATTAGACACCGTTGCTGAATGCTGGCTAGGCCTCCCATGTGTCAACACCACACACCAGCAACTGATGCATTCATGCAAGGGTTGGTAACTTTACCGTCATTGGCTGCTTTGGGCTAGCTCAATACGAAGGTCACTGTGCGCGCCTGCTGCGTAGAAAGGATACCTGGTGCAATTCAATTGCACTAATGAGCGTGTTCAATTGGCCTAAACCTGCAAATCAAAGCGTTAGGAAACAGTTCAATTGAACAATGCATGCAATCAATAGGGAAATGGTGTAGGCCAGCGTATGTCAGGCAGGTTAAATTATCTGCAAATGACCTTATTTTGTAGAGTAGGTTCCGAAATGTAGCTATGAATATTTACTCATTGGATCTCTTCATACTCGTTGGCACCAGGTGAGCGATATGTGCAACTTACAGTAGATCGGTTTACACTGAACGACAAGGTAAGCACGACAGACTCAATGGAGGGACAGACAAGCGGAAATGTGTACTCAGAAATAAGCAGGTTTTGTGAGTAGTAAATAATGCAACCTGCACTACTACCTGTCTTTCGATCAGTTTATGTCCGTTAATTGAAATCAGTTGACTTGACGCATTTGTGCTGCGACATGTTTCAGTAAGCAGAATAATATCAGGTTTATTTACTTACACGAAGAGGCGGAGTAAGTGTATTTTATTTAAGTGAACGTATGTTAAGTATCACCATTCGGCCAGTGGCCTAACAACTACTGCTGTGGATGCCGCGAACGCTCTACTCTTGCAGTTTGGCTCGGTAGCTACAAATGTCATGGAACCTTCGCCCTATTAACTCCCAACCAATGTCGTTGGCTTATCCAGAGTCACCTTTACTCCAGCAGCTGTTGCAAGCAAACTAGTCTCTCCGGGAGTACAGTGCCCCTGGAATCGGTATGATCTGCCCAAAAGTACTAAAAACCCTTGCTCCCACCATAGCAGCACCACTTGCAACCATTTTTCAGGGTCTGCTTAACTCCCATACACTCCCATCTGAGTGGAAAGATGGAAATATCACTCCAATATATAAAGGAGGTAAGCGCTCGGATCTTGCTAACTACTGACCTATTACTCTCCTTCCTGTTTTGTCAAAAGTTATGGAATCGGTAATCGCAGATGGACTGACGCGATACTTTGAAAGTCAACAGATAATTTCTAATACCCAACATGGTTTCCGACGCAGACGATCTTGTCTCACCAATTTGCTGATTACTCGGAACTTATGGACCAGGGCGGCTGATGAAGGAGTGCCTGGATTTTTCTAAAGCATTCGACAGGGTCAATCACTTCTTTCTCCTCCAAAAGCTTGCTGCCTACGGTAGCAACGGTTCCCTGCTCACCTGGTTTGAAGACTACTTACACGACAGAACAATCAAGGTAAGAGTAGCCGACATCTGTTCTGAAAGCCTTTGCGTCTCCAGTGGTGTACCACAAGGATCCGTCCTCGGTCGGCTACTGTTTTTAGTCTACATTAATGAGCTTCCAGCAGACATTCTATCTCCAATGCAAATATTTGCGGACGATGCTAAAATATGGAGAGCAATTCGCTCAGCATCCGACCGTGTCTACCTCCAGGAAGATCTGACCCGGATTAACGAATGGGCAGAAAAGAACCAGCTCCCACTGAATCCTGCAAAGTGCCACCTGCTGAGGGCGCACAACAGCTTCGTCAACACACACCTTTTGGGGCAACACGTCATGCAACACGTGATTAGTGAACGCGACTTAGGTATAATCGTGCAAGAGAGTCTTGGAAATTCGCTCCAATATTCGGAAGCAGCAAGTGTGGCGAACTTGAAGTTGAGACTTTTGAGGTGAGCTCTCGGCACTTTTGAGAGGCGGCTAGTAGCATTGTTGATTAACTCCTACATTCGTCCTCATTTTGAATATGCAATTCAGGTCTGGTGTCCATGGTTAAAACGAGACATCCGCCTCTTGGAACAGCCCCAAAGAAGAGCCACAAAGGCAACGCGTGGACTATCCGGTATAAGTTGCGAAATGCGTCTTCGTGTACTCGGTGTGTTCTCATTAGAACACCGACGGCTTCGCGGAGACCTTACTCTCACATACCGGATACTAACCGAAAGCGAGCATCCATGCACATCACTGTTGACTCTAGCCCCATACAAACAAAACCGAGGCAACAACCTGAAACTAATGACGCAACACTCTCGTTTGAAGTGTAGAAAGTATTTTTTCTCACATAGAATCTGTTCTCACTGGAACTCATTACCAAACTATGTGGTGAACGCACCAGACATGACGACATTCGAAAGACTCTTAGGTTTTCATCTTAGTGATGAACGATACACAACACTGCCAAAGTGCAATGATTTAACCACTGGTACTTTACGTTCCATGTTGGAACATTTTGATTTTAATTTTCTTTTGCATATCCATCCTGTGGGTCTTGTAAAGTTATGCTTTTTATCCCATCATACACCATTGAACCATTTTGACTCATGCTTGAGCCATAATATGGAGTATTGGTTAAAGAAAAGGTTGTCTGTTTAGTTCTTGATCTTTTCACTAATAATTTGTTGTTGTTTTTTCTGGTGCGATATATTACCCGTGCTTTAGTTGCAGTACCGGATTTAAGGAATGTATTTTTCTAGTCAGGGTATCAAAAAAGCTGCCTCATGCTGAGGTTGAGGTCACATTCATGATGCATCTTCACCGCAGTTGGGCTAAACCAACACACTTAAGCTAGGTCTTGTTAATCTGGATAAAACTCATTCCACTTAAGTTGATTTGTTCAATACTGTTATTCCACTGCATATTCTGTGTCAATTTTGCGTGTTTACTTTCCTTTAAATTCTGCGTTGGTTGTTTGATATCCCTGGTCTGGCTGTGCATAAGATGAATGTTGACATAGTGCCGACCTGTCTAACACCCTCAATCTCGATTACTGACCCCAGGAGAGTGTGAATCGTTGCTTGGGTGAGGGGGTGCGCGGTTCTCGTGGCCGTGCTATGCTCAGTGGTTCCATCCAGTGTGGAGCGGACTGCGTCCCAGCCACTGCCTTGTGTACGTCTGGTACGCATGATTCCCTACATAGATCGACACGAATACTGCTATTGTGAATGTTGAAGGAGTGTGGGCCGGTTCCGTTGATGAAACGTGGCTCCCATCCACATGCCCCCTGGTCTTATTCCTTCGGATTTATACTGGATATGGGGTGTGTGTGGATGGAGCTATGGGTGGTGCAGCGCAAGCCATTCATGGTCACTCTGTAGGCGTCCTGTGGCTCTCCTACGAAGGCCACAGTGACAGACAAATCCGGAAGCGGATGTCGCCAACCATGTAGCAGAAAAGACGAAAAGGTTATGTTTCATCCGGCGCAACCATAATGGATCAAGTTGTAAGTAATGCTTGTGGTCATCTTCTGAAGCTGAATAACAATACTACCCTGAGAAGTCACCAGCTAAAGCTGACCGTACAGTATAGCCGGTTGGACTGTCGTCGGAATTTCCTTCCATTTCCTGTGTGCCAACCATGGAACACCCTCTACGTTTACGTTGTTCCTTTCCTCACACGGACCGTATTCGAAAAGCTTCCAGATGATGCACGCATACATTTACATTACGCCATTTAATCTGCCATATCCGGGCATCAACCTAAAACTACAAACCAACGTGCGCATTTTCACCTTCAGCACATAATTTGTTAAACGATACTACTGGATTTATGTATCCCGTCTACCCAAGAAAGCTGCACGTGAGTAAGGTTTGTCATTTCCCTTAGTTATCTATTCTTCTCACGTATTACGTGAACTAGAATCACTCCACATATTGTTTTGTGTGCGCACATTCAATCCCCATTTTAAACTGTTGTTATACAGTATTGCAGTTAAATTTGTGGATCTGTGATCTATTTTTTCTCACTATAACCACCCTACAGATTTGTCAAGCGCCTGCATTTTTGCCCTTGACTAACCATTGTTCATTGTTTATCAGTGAAACGGGTTCTAGAAGTGACGGTTCCGGCTGACTTGGGTTGTTCCCGGCAATCCGAAAAGGTCACGGAATCTAGTACGAAACATGTCGGATTTTTGCGCACAGCGTTCGGACAAGCAGTCATCTCTATTTTCCGTTCGATGGCCACTACGTAATGTTCGCCTGTAGGTCCAATATGTACTTCTAGGCTAGAATGCAACACTAAAACACAACCTCAATGAGTTGTAGTATCCTTAACCTCAGGCTTCTAAATACGTCATCGGAATGAGTAAGCTCTCATTCGAGCAAAGGCTTAAATGATTGAGCATTTTCAGAGGACGATATCGGCGATTACGAAATGACCTACCCATGGCCTACATGATTCTGAACGATCCGAATAAATGTGTGCCGCTCTTTATTGCAACTCATCAACGACAAAGACTTGAGTGGTCAGTACTTGAAATTAGAAAAAAGTACAGTCATCTAGAGTGCCGCCGAAATTTCTCTTCCAATCGCGTGTTTCACTCGTGGTATGCTCTCCTGAAACGGCTGGTTCAGCACCGACAATAGCCAATTTCAAAAGTTGCTGGGATGACGCACTCGGCCACTTACGCATTATTGCTTAACCTTGTTTCTCAGTTCTACTTCTGGAATATATCTTGAACTTGTTGGCCGCCAACTGTTTGCGCTAGGGGAGAACGCGGAGCGCAGTCTTGCGCCGCATAACAAATGTTAACTCTTCCTTTGGATAGCAAAACTACCGTCCGTCGGTAAATATACAAATTTATTTATTTTTTAACTGTTTTTTATCGACATTCACAAAACCAGACCATCCAACGGGACTTCTAAAGCAGAGCTTCTTAACCCGTATGAAGGCATTGTTCACTGTTCACTGAAGTGGGTTAATGACATCGCCCCACCACCACCACCATCACCGCAACGGCCACGGCCACCGCCAACGCCAATATTCATTTACAGGTGGTTTACGAAGCACTCCAAACTTGACTTCTTATTTTGTGGGGGAATGTTGATCTTTTCGCCTCCCTGGCTATAGTCGAAGAGACCTTATTTTTTCGTTATGGAATATACATGATACGTTTTGTAACGCCCAGCGGCTATTCGTTTTTCGCACACTGTTATCTACCCCTCACAGGTGATGGTATTAATTTGATCTGCTCAGTTATATGCGAGTTTGGTATGGCTTTAACACTGGAATTGAAAGACGCAAGGAAACAATAGTCCTGGTGCCACCGTATCTTCACACTGTAGCCATCATTATGTGATCGCATGTAGTCCGTATAATTTGGTGCACCTGAATCTGGAGGTTTACTTGGATAATCCAATTTTAAGCGAAAGCATGTTTTTTGCAGCTTATTATTTCGCATCGATATAAAGGCGATTATTGTACGGCATCAGGGTGTTAGTGCGAAGTGTCGGTTAACTTTCGTTGTTATCATTGCTGCCTGTTATTCCCTGAAGTTGCCGCTCCTCCATTGGGTTTTGAGTGTGATATGTTCGATGGATTTGATTCAGACTGAACTGAATTCGCCGATTATATTCAGTTCTCATAAGCTCAAGGGAAGTAACACAGGATCCAGCTAAATATCGATACACCGCGACCGATTAAAAACACTTCCAGGATATTTTTGCACTGGATATCGAATGAAATCCGTAACACCGAGTGGGCTGGAGAAATTCTTAAGAAAACATAGGCTAAGACAGGCGAAATGCCTTGCCCATAAGCTTGTTGTTTAGAACATTTACTAGAAACCCGTCTAAAATTGTGCAGGTAGTTGCACCTCGGTTAACAGGTGACACCATCCCGAGCAATAGAGACCCGCTCGATCGAAATCTGCTGCTTATTGGCAAACCGGCTGCAAGGCTCGAGCTCTGTGATCAATTTACGATTAATTTATTTGGTCGCGCTTTCTCAATAAGCTTATCCGATGAGGACGCGTTTAGATACCTATTAAGTCTTTGTAGTCTATCGGGATGAATATACTTTGATCGAATGGATCCCAGTTAATAACTGAATATGTGCCACCAAACTGGTTAGCTCGTTTAAGCTTCCGACTTGCTCAGGGAGTATCGGTGACTGTTTTTCATTACTACCTACTCCCTATAATCTTCAGCACTGGCTCTCGGTAATGGAACTGTTATAAGAAGCAGCTCCTTCAGAAGAGATGAAGTACAGATACGGGGATCGTGGTTGATGATCTGGACGTTTGAGTTGGAATGTTGCCAAAAGATAAGCTTCACCTGAGTGCGCTTCATCAAAGATGGCAAAGAGCAGTTGTTACACTTACGCAAGGTGTACGTCTGGTTCTCGTACGAAATGACTATCGATATAACATTTGGTTCGAGGTTACGAAGCTACTAACGGTTTTGAACCAGTGATGAAAGCACCACAATCATGACGTAATTAGCGGACTTTGAAGGGTTCGCATCTAAACGTTTGCTTTATTTTAAGTATAAGTGTGGACTACCAACATGTGCTAGTGTACGTTGAGCTACGGGTGTGTTTATGTGGACACCAGGGAAGACATTGTAAGTTGCTTAACACTTGGTAACTATCGGAATCATATATTCTGAACGTGTACTAACTTTCCCTTGCGTTCAGATTGACTAAACGCTCACTGAACAAAGTCATTAGTCTTATGGTAGCATACCGGCGCGGCAATGAAACAATATCTTCATTGACACTGCAACAGTGTATCAAACCAACGCAAGAAGGGGAACAGGTCTGAGTCACGTTTCATTTTCATGACTCACCACATTTCTGCAGCCGGCTTGTGTCACATCCAGGTGCCTACGTTGCCCGTGCGTTAGAATATTTCCTATATGCTTCAAGCCATGCCTCCGATTATATCAGTCCTATTCTGGTCGGCCGGGATTCGTTCGACAGCTTGGACCTTAGTTGTCGTGATTTGGCGTACCAGCCGCATGTTTTGGTTTGAGACATGCAATCTCAGTGGTGGCCATGGTTGACGGTGGTCAGCCTGTGTCGTTCTGATCGCTGTGACCGTATTCGAAGTGAAGACTTTCGGTGTTGCTCTGAGGAACACCGACAGCCCCAGCTCGGGATTTTATAAGTGGTGACTCAATCATTCTGCTTGACGTCCGTCCTGGAGGCTCAAATACAAATGCATTCGTTTGGTTTATTGCGCTCTCGAACAATCCCTTCTCTGTCCTTCTGAGCTCAGGCTCGTTGCTGGTCGCCACTCACGACCCGGTCTAAGCCAGTTCGACAAAGTCTCACATTGCTACAACTGGTCTTACTGGTCGTGCCCCTACCTGCTTTCGCTACTTCCCATTTCCGTGATCACGCTGTCTTTCGAGGAATTAATATGCCCTCTCTCCCTACCTTATATTCACTAGGTGTTCTTAGACAACAAAACGTCGCATTTCCAAATTTTAACCAGGCAGGTTAACACTGTCATCATGTGAGCATAATAATAAGCTGACCAGTGCGTAGTTAATTTTATTAACATTCTTCGTCACTCGATATCTTGGAATATATATATATATATATATATATATATATATATATATATGATCAAGTTCCTTGCAACGGATCACTCAAGATTGCCGACCACACAAGTAACTATCCACGGAGCAGCAATTTCTTTTCCCCATTTGACCATGACTGAAACAAACCACAGTGTACACACGAGCCCAGTGACCTTTAACCGTTGTAATCTTACATCGATGAACTGTAAATTGATTAGTCTCTGGATGTAGCTTAGCTATGATCGTTATAAAATACCAATGTTAAGCTAATTCACTTCGCCTGATGAAACTTTTGTGTCAAAAGCGAAATGTTGTGTATCACCATAAATATATTAACCGGTCGTCTACCAAGTTTTCTGAAAAATGTTTTCGTCACCCTGCTTATCTCTGCCTTCCTACAGGACTTTTTAACCGTAAGCTTTTCAACCACCTTATACCATTGTTCCCATGTTCATTTGGCAGTTCTGATTGCCCTAATGTGCAGTGTGTTTCTATGAAATCTCTGGGAATTCTCAATGCTCGCAGACAAATCCCGGCTGGAAGCGAATAAGATGGAACTCGCGAATATCTCGGATTAACAAGACGTGCCAGCCTGCACACTGATCGTGAATTTTAGTTGCCGCGTCGAGCGCCGGAGTCAAGGACTACCGTTAGCTTTGGTGATCATGAGACACTATTCTGTCTTAATCCGGAAGCCGGCAGCAATGGAGCAGCTGCAGACGAAGACATACCTAACGAGAGGAGAAAGCCTGCCCAAAGTTGCACAAAATGATCAAAATGTTAAAGTGGATAGCATGAAAAGCAGTCCACTGGTGAGCAATGTCAGTTTCCTTACCGGTCGGTAATAGTCCTGAACTATGGGTCGTTCCTCTGGTTCCAATCTCGTGCACAGAAGCCGAAAGTGCGGTGGGATCGCTAAGATAACTTGAACACTGAGACCTAGCAGACTTGTTCTAACCTTCTTTGAACTCAGGAGACGTACTAAGTTAAATGCTTTGGGCGATTTATTAATGAAAATGCAGAAGTAGAATACTGTTCCCGTCTAATGGAGTTTCTCTGTCTCAATCCACCTTTCCAACCGGAGCAATATTTGAACTGCGACAATCAGGAAAGCCTAGATCTAATCTGTACCATCTCCGGCAAACTTGGTTCGGTTGTTCATCATCGATTAACTGGTAGTTGTGAATTCCGGCAACTTGAAAAACAGCTCGGGTCTAGACGAGCTGGAAACCGTATGAATAATTCTTCCTTCTACATCAGTTGTTAGAACACCGCTACTTTTAGTGGTGATCTATCCTTGTGTACCTGAACGTCGGGAGTGTTTATTCTCTGGAAATCCATGCCTCCATAGAGGACGATAGATTAAGAAAAATGTGAATGAACAGTATGTAAATATCGTATATATGTACTAAACGTGCATTAATTACATAGTAAGGGCAAAAAGACAAATGTTTCGCACCATCATTAACGATTTCGCGGACATTGCTTTCACCGGACTCTAATTGGAGGATATTGAGTTGCTACCAATTTACAGTTTTCCGGCGATATCGGCTTCATCATTAACAGCATGCTAATAAGTCATGCGATAGTGCACAGGTAAGTAAAGGCTGTCATTAGTTTACAGGTAAGTTTTGCGTCGACAGAATACATAATAATCTAATAGAGGCAACAGCGACGAGACCTATGCAGACCATTGGTGTGGAT
>CALYDF020005763.1:0-14038 GCA_944474145.2 Dicrocoelium dendriticum | reverse complement strand
ATAGGCTACCGTATGCAAAAATAAAACCGGAAAATATGAAAAATAAATGGAACGAGCTCACTGGAGAAAAGTTCGAAATATCCGGCGTTGAGATTGTTCCGGATCCGGGGTCACCAATTTATAGGGTTCATCATCATCATCATCATCAACAGCAGTACATCAGCCATTTGAACTGATGCTTCGCTGCCATACAACCATGAGCACCTATGAAATAAAGAATAAGAAGAGGGAGAGAAGGGGGACTTACCTGAAAACCTTAATGCCCTAAGCAAACATTCAGGGTCAAGGCGCCTACACCTTGTGTAGACAACATACCGTCACAAACAGCTGGCTATCGTGCAAAGATAAGGCGGCATCGGCGAGACAGCTTCCTTGCGGCTTTCACTGTCACGCGTCATAATCAGCCATTACCCCGCAGATAACACAGCACCAAACACACTTTAAACAGACAATCCGATTAGGAGACGGCAGCAGACGCGCCACTGGTGTCGGTTGCGAGCCATGTCCTGTACAGTCTCGAGCCAAGCACAAGGTGAGTCACGTGGACTCCAACCCGGAAGGCGAGACGGACCAACTGCACCCAGTTTGGTCGTCAGTGACTTCATTTGCCGCTGCCAAGTCAACTTCTGTCCACCTCGAGCCTTGCGCCATCCGACACCTGGGAGACTGAACAAGGCCCTCCTAGGTAAGCGGTGACCAGGCATGCGTAGCACGTGCCCGAGCCAACGTAACTTATTCAGTGCTATCTGTTGTTCTAGGGAGCTAGCATGATCATCACCACCTAGTACTCGCCTACGCACATCATCGTTGCGGACACGCTTGTGCCATCCGACACCAGCAATGCTTCGCAAACAACGATGATCAAAGACTTGAAGGCGCCTCAGATCTACAGACCGAAGGGGCCAAGTTTCACTACCATACAGCAGAACGGCCCTCACTGTGGCCTTGTATACACGGCCTTTCAGACGGAGGGAAACTCCTGTCGCCAAAGATGACGCAGGTTCAAGAAGGCAGCTCTAGCCTTTGCAATGCGTGAGCTCACGTCAGTTTCTATGCGCCCATCATTGCTGATGCAGCTGCCAAGATAAGTGAATTGATTAACCACCTCGAGTTCCTCGTTAGCAAGCGTCAAGGGGTCATCGAGTGGCTGGTGGTCCTGCAGCAACACTTTGCACTTTGAAGGTGCGAAGTGCATACCAAATAATGGGACCACTCTGGATAGGCTATTAAGGGTTGATTGTGCCGCCTCAACATTGTCGAAAAGCAAGACGATATCGTCCGCATAATCTAGATCAACTAACCGTTCACCAGGCAGCACTTCAACACCTACATCGTGAGATTCCGCAAGGGAACACTCCATGATAGAATCCACGACGAAATTGAACAAAAACGGGGAAATCGGGCAACCCTGTCGAACGCCACTTGTAGTCGAAAAGCTATCCGATAGGGCACCATAGACCCTGACGCGGCCTCTAGTGTTCGAGTATAAAGCACGAAGGATGTTCACATATTTCGTGGGAACACCTTTCCGCGCAAGTATTTCGAACAGAATCGATCGATCGACTGAATCGAACGCACTCTTGAAATCGAGGAACACAGCTATTGTCGGTCTGCGGTATGCGTGGCGCTGCTCTAGCACCTGCCGCAAAGTAAATATATGGTCTATACAGCCACGTCCTGGGCGAAAACCGGCCTGCTCTTCTCTAATCCGAGATTCCCGTTCTGCAGTGAGGCGACGAACGATAATCGAGGCCAGTAAGTTTGTCACAACTGGCGTTAGACTAATACCCCTGTGGTTCGCACAGTCTGTGCGACTGCCCTTTTTGTATATTGCCACTATAATCGATTCGCTCCAATTAGCCGGCACACTCTCTTCGTTCCAGATACGTTCGAATAGGGAGGTCAGTGCTTTGCAGAGGACCTCACCTCCATCCTTAAATAGTGCAGGTGGTAGGGAATCCGGGCCAGCGGCACGAAAACGATTGAGGGCTGTGATCGCGTTTCGGACCTCGGCCTCCGACGGAGGCTCTAAACTAACCGTCCATGGCTCGTCCTGCATCACCTGAGTAGGAAGAGGTCCGGGAGCAGGGGGCCAGCTGAACTGATGTTCAAAGTGCTCAGCCCAACGAGCCATACGGCGCTCCTTATTGTGTATCAGCGCACCCGCGCTGTCCCTGATTGTCTCACTGACGCCTGGTTTTCTCGGACCAGTGGTGCGTATTAGCTGGAAGAGCTTCCGGTAATTGCCTACTGCTCCTGCCTCCTCCATTTCTTGAGCCCGACTGGTCCACCAGGCTTCCTTGTCAGCACGTAGGCTCCGCTTTAGTTCACGCCTAATAGCTCGTCTGGTCACATTGTGTTCAAAACCAGCCGGGAGGTGCCTTCTAGATTCCAACAGGTTCACGGACCTCTCGGATATCCAGTGACTGGTGCGATGACGACTGATAGTGCCACAAGCAGATGCTCCTGCGTCGTGCATAGTGGCCGAGATCCTATTCCACTGAAGTTCAGGATCATTAGGACAAGACAGCGAGAGTTCGCTATGCAGTGCTTCTTGATAGGCTTGCCTGACAGAGGGCTGGGACAATTTCTCCGTTGCCAATCGGGGGAGACGCTTTGTGCGCCTTCCGGTAAAGTTCAAGGAGAAACGACAGCGCACCAAGGCATGGTCAGAGTCGACACAGGTACTCCAGTACGAGCGGCAATCCAGAATGGAACCACGCCACCTGTAACTTATGGCTATGTGGTCAATTTGGGTCCATCGCTGACCAGCTACAGGTGGACGCCAAGTGGCACTTCGGCGCCCACTGTGTCTAAAAGCAGTGCTAGTAAGAAACAACTGGTGCTCCGCACACAGTTGCAGCAGACGCTCGCCGTTGTCAGTTCGTTCGGCGTTAAGTCCATACTTACCACCCAGCTGAGCTTCTGAAGAGCTCAGACGCCCTACTTGTGCGTTCATATCCCTGCAAGTACTATAATATCTGAACTAGTAGCACTGCGTAGCAGCGTGTTCAGTTCGTGATAGAAAGTGTCCTTGACTGCATTAGAACTGCAGTCCGTGGGAGCATAAGCAGAAATCACAAACAAACAGCGCTTTGTTTTACTTCGCGAATTCACCTTAGCTGATGTCGTCAAACGGGCTGCACATAAACGGCTGTTCACCGGAATCCAATCAACCAACGATGACTCTTAGAGCTTAGAATGATACCTACACCAGCTTGACCCGTGAGTGCCGCATCGGCGTCTCCGGATGCGTGCAACCAATAACGAGAGGATAAGTCAGGTGCAGTTAATTCAATAACCCCGTTAGGGTCATTAATCCTAGTTTCGGACACACAACACACATCAACACCCAGTGTGTCCAAGGTGCGTACGAGTGCAGCCTGCTGACCTGTTTGTCTTAGAGTGCGGACATTGAATGTCGTCATGGAAACGGGACAGCGTGGCCTTATAAGGGACTTTTGCCGACAGGCGTCCGATAGGTGCTGTGGGATGGTGGCTGCAGATGGTTCTACTCCAGCAGCACTTCGGTTGCCGTCAATTAAGCTGGGAATTATAGAAGGAAGGTTAGTAATGGGGGCCGGGATGGGAGTAAGAGAAAAAGGTGGAAAAGAAAGAAGGGAGGCGCCAGCAGTAGCATGCTTTCGCTTATCCGCCCTGCTGTATGCAGCAGATAAGGCGACCCTTGATAATCTGCGCGACGGCCGATGCAGGATGAAGTTTATGTTTGAAGAAAATGTCATGGTTGTATGTGGGCTGAGATACTGCCAGGGCGCCCAGACCTAGACAGGAGAACGATTAGGGTCCTCATCCAAAGCCTTTGGCTCAAAAGCCTGTCCGCAAGGCAGCGGAGTGGCAGTGATTTAATTTTACAGAAATGGACGCCATCCCATTTCAAACCCCCAACCTGGAGGACCAGGAGACTGAGTTTGTCTGACCTCTCACCATTGACCAACCTGGTAGGAGTAGCTCTCAAGATGCTAGGAGGCATCACCCAGTATAGCTCAATGGGTCAATGAGGTACGCAAACCGTCGCACCACGTTAAGGTCCAGTCTCGTTGCCTATTCCGGGAGCCCAGAGAGCGATTCCAGAAGACAGATCGAGTTGCAGGGAAACTTTTATTGGTCCAGCAAAAGACTCCCTGTTAGCTAGCTATAAACGAACGACACCGTGTACGCTCTAGCTAGGGAAACGGAGCAAACACAGCACACAGAGCAGTCGCGCGTTGCAACCGAACCGAGCGCCAAGCAAAAATGACGATGAGCAAGTAAAGCGTTCGAACTCAGCAAGCAGTTCAACAAACCACACCGGTTGCCTAAGTGTACAAATATAGAATTTTGGTTAGAATTTTACACAAGCAAACCGGGGAATCTCCAGACTGCTACAGCTTGCCCTCTTACGCTTATTCTTCAATGGCCCAGGAGCCCGTAACCCGCCTTCCATTTGGGGCGGGTCAACAATGCCGTCTGAGGCAACTGTGTCAGTTATATCCACGTGAACTGGAGCGTCCGGTAGGATGAATGCCTCGTCAACGGTTAAACTGTCAGCAGAAGGACAGTCCGTTACAGCGTCCACATTCGCGATATTCAAGGATTTCATAATCAAATCCCCTTTAGAGTTGAGCGAGGCAAGCTCGGCTAATGCCTTCTCAACAACTGTGAATCTGGATCCTAGTGCTTTGAATTCAGCACAGGTGAAAGCCGGGAGCTTCGCTTTCTGAGCGCAACAATCAGCACAACGAAACAGAAGACTTTCACTGGATGACAGCATGTTGTACTGATTTGCTCGGAGGCCGGTACAACTGTGATACCAACGAGAGCAAACATCACACTGCATACCACCAGATGAATCCGTCCCCTGCCTTGAACAGGCAGAATTGCTGCATGCTGCATTTGACTCATCAAACGAAGACGCAAGGTGTTCATTCGCCTCGGTTTTTCGTGAGACGACCATGTTGAAGTGGAAAACAGAGCAGAATTTAAAGACTCGTAAACAACCGTAAAACGACCACAATAAAAGGGCAAAACAAGGTGTAAAACGGGATTAAAAAGGGAACAACCGCAAAATTACCAGTAAGCGTCAGGAAGACGCTTTGACCAGTATCACTTCAGTCAAGTTCAAGTTCAAGCGGGACTGGAACGATAGGATAGATCCCGTGAGTGTTCCTTCTTCGGCGGGTCGTTGAACCAGGAGTTGGCGAACTTTGAAATACTGATGGACCTAAAACAAAGACCGCATCACACCCTGTCCAACCAATTAATGCCCACATATCCTGCCCTAGCAGTCCCTGCTGGGTCGGTTACGTGAAGTAAGAAAGAGAAAAAAGTAAACGCAGGAGGCAAAAGAGAAAGTGGTAAGAGCTAAGCAAGTGGAATACCAAGATATTTGAGTCAATAAAAAAAGAACTGAAAAATGAAGGTGAGTCAGCTAGGAAAAAGGAAAGGTTTGCTGTTGCCACCCAAGAGCATCGAGCTGGCGCGCAAAACCCTTAACCGTAGGTTCCCTAACCACGTGATCTGGAAGAGAATTCCAGCGATCTATAACTCGGCGCGATAGACGAGCTTCCGTCCTAATCTTATCAGACCGTGGTTTATGCAGTTTCAGTGGGTGACCGCGGAGACTAGGTAACGTAGCGGGACTAAAAAGCCCTGACAAGTCCGGGCCAATCTTACCCGTCAAAATACGATAAGTGAGAATCAGGTCCCCTCTTATCCTTCGGTAGTGCATGGAGTACATACCCAAACTGAGCAAGCGTTCAGGATACGTCTGTCCCCGTAGACCCTGCACTAACCGAGTGCCCACTCGTAACACCCTCTCCAAGTCCATTTTGTCTCGGTTAAGACATGGTGGATCGATGGTGGTCGATCCAAAATATCTTGGATCAGAGGAAATTTGACAATAGTCAAATCTCGTTCCAAGTGCTTATTCAAACAATGTTTTCCACGTTATTTCAGCTAAAAATCTCAACCAATATGGCACGCCAAAAAATCGAGCTGCCGCGTAGCACTCACAGGTCATACGGACACCTAAAACACGCCATTCTATGAAAGTAGTACATTCAGCTTAATATTTAACCCCTTGATAATAATTAAATATTAAACTTTGCATTTTCGACACATGAAATAACAATTAAAAATGCATTCTGCTTTTTGGATTTACTTAGGTACAGCATTAACATTTCAGCATTCAACGTAGCCTAACTAAGCATATATATAGAGAACACAGAAGCCAGCTGAGCAAACGGGGCAATGAAGTAGGTACGTAACGAATAATAACTTGGCCAAAAGTATGCTGTGCGGTTTAGTACAGCTTGTTGTAGCCCGATGGTAATGAACAATAGGGTGATAAAATTTGGATAACGAGTGATAAATGCTTCCATCTAGACGTGCATATGTATCTACTCATAGATTTTCGCCATAAGGTTCTATATTTAGTTCATTTATAACAATAATAACTCTTATCACTCCTGTAATGTGGTTAATTAATTTCAACAAAATTTTTCAATTATATATAGGTTTGTTTATGCATTTATATAACATGTGCTAACTGCTTGCAGTTAACCCCCGTGGTTGCAGCTTGTCATAATGTAGCAAGTCCGTGGGCTTCCTGTTATCAGGTCGATCGATTTCGCTTCCAGTTTTCCTTACCTCCGTATATTACTCCCCTGGTTGACAATCGTAACAGTGAACATGGTAAACTGGACAGAAACTGGACAGCAGTCCAGTTCAGGTATTAATGTTAAATCCATTCAGGTGATCTTAAGCAATGTGCGTAGCCTGCGAAACAAGCTGTGCGAAGTCGGCGCTCTTGTCGACGACTGCCGTCCAGATGTCCTCGCATTCACTGAAACGTGGTTGTCCACCGACGTCACGGACAGTGAAGTGTGCTTGCCAGGCTACGCACTGCTGAGATGTGACCGCACCTCTGATCGGCGCGGAGGTGGTGTTGTTTTGTACGTTAACTCCGCACTTACTGTCTGTAAGACCTATAGTTTCAGATCATCAGAGGGTGATGTTGAGGCACTCGCAGTTAACCTGTGTTTTGCCTCCGCGCAACTTAAAATGGTGCTGGTCTATAGAAGCCCCGACAGCGTTGCTAAGGGGCTTGCTGATTTCCTCCGCGAGCATTCGGCAAACAGTTGTTTTGTGATGGGGGACTTCAATCTTCCCGACGTTGACTGGCAGAATTTTTCCTGCGGCGCTGTTACAAGGTGTTTGGCTACCGAGCTTCTCGAGCTGGCCTTGCATGCTTCCCTTCACCAATTTGTCGATCGGCCTACTAGATTCATGATGGGTCAAAACCCGTCCCTCTTGGACTTGATCTTCGCTAAATCCATTGATTTTGTCACCAATATTGTATACAACTCACCTTTCGGTGCTAGCGACCACGCATGTCTCTCATTTAAGTGCGCCCTTAGTCGTCAGACCAATGATCATCCCGACCGAGTACCAAATATAGGCGCGCAGACTTTCAGACAATGAAAGCCAAAGCCGCAAAGTCGCCTTGTGTCATTTTGGAAAGTGACGATATTCAAACGGCCTGGGAAAGCTTTAAATCATACTTGAGTGAGCTCTCTCTCCCCCATATACCACTATCTGGCAGGAATAAAACTAGAGCAAAGCCACCCTGGTTTGATTCTGCTGTACGCAAACAACTTAACAGACGTGCCAGATGTTGGCGTACTTACTTATCTGCTCCTTCATTATGCACTTTCAAGCGATATCGTGAGGTTCGAAATGCCTGCGGGCAGTATCTACGTGGTGCTCGTCTACAGCATGAAGTAGAGCTTGCTCGTATAGCCTCATCAAACCCGAAACGCTTCTTCGCCTATGTCAAAAGGCGCAGCAACATGAATTCGTGCATCCCAGTATTGTTTGGCCCGGACGGCACTGCTGTTGTCACGGATCACGAAAAAGTTTGTTTGCTTGGAGAACAGTATGCTGGGGTTTATGTTAGAGAGTCACAGCCGCCGCATATCAGTCTCCAGGCAAAAGTTCCTGAGGGCTCCCACTTGTAGGAGGTTTCTATAACCGAGGCTCAAGTGCTCCCGCTTTTGAGGCAGTTAAATCCCAGTAAAGCTGCCGGTGGAGATGCTATTCATCCCAAACTGTTGTACGAGTTGGCTGATGAACTTTGCTCTCCGATTACGCATCTTTTTGTGAAGTCTCTACGAGGCTGCTCTCTACCCAAGGACTGGAAGGAGGCTATTGTTTGCCCCATTTTTAAGAAAGGTGATAAGCACCTCCCTGATAACTATAGACCGGTCAGTTTAACGAGCGTGCTGGTCAAGTTATTGGAAAAGCTCGTGTTAGACGCTCTCGAAGGACATTTGAAAGCGTTTGACTTGCTTAATCCTTCTCAGCACGGTTTTCGTAAGGGCTATTCTTGCCTTACTAACTTGTTAACCGCTCGTGAACACTGGGCCGAAGCCGTTGATTGCGGGAAGGCAGTAGACGTGCTGTTTATTGAGTTTTCCAAAGCTTTTGATACCGTTCCACATTCGCGCCTTTTGTACAAGCTGAATTCCTTTGGTATTTCTGGACCAGTCTTACGATGGATTTCAGCTTTCCTAATCGGAAGGGAAATGTGTGTGCGGGTGGGTTCAAGCTTGTCCTTCCGCCAATGTGTTCTCAGTGGCGTGCCGCAAGGTTCGGTTCTTGGCCCCCTTCTCTTCACTTTATACGTTAATGACCTACCTGATGAATTGGGTGTGCCATCCCTAATGTTTGCGGATGACTTAAAACTCTGGTTCACGATAGACGAGCCGATTGGTCCACTGACCCAACAGGAGGCTCTGGATAGCCTTTGGGACTGGTCAATTTTGTGGCAGTTGCCAGTTAATTTAGGGAAATGTTCCGTTCTACGCGTTGGTCCGAATGACTCGCCGACGCGTTATTTGCTTGGCGGCAACGAGGTACCGCGAGTTCAACTCCAATCTGACCTCGGTGTTTTGCTGTCATCTGACTTCAAGTCCAGTGAACACTGGAAGACAGCTGCTCGTAAAGGCTTCAACATGTTGTGGATGATCCGCAGGTCATTCGGGATCATGACCACCGACATGTTTGTTAGACTATTTTCGGCTTTTGTAAGGCCGCACTTGGAATACTGCGTCCAGGCTTGTCCTCCATGCCTGGTTCGTGATAAGATGGCAGTTGAACGAGTCCTGCGGTGCAGGACGAAAATGGTGCGTGAACTAAAGAAGCTGACTTACCCGGAGAGGCTACGTAAGTTGGATATGTTTTCCATGTATTACATATCGTATATTGATGGGTCAGATTGGTCCTGATTTGACTGGACTGTTTAGCCCAACTCGAATGCCAACCCTTCGTGGCCACCCATTAAAGTTGCACAAACCCTGGTCTGACCGGGTTTTGGCAACTTTTAGATTATCGCGTAGGGTTATAGCTTGTTGGAACACATTGCCTGCAGACGTCGTGATGGCACCGACGTTGAAAGAGTTCGAGCATCGACTTGACGCTCTCGGTCTGCAGTTTAAAGTCTTCCCCTCCGTGTCTTAAACTTTTCTGCGTCTATTACGGCTTACGCTTCTTTAACTCATTTTAACTTACATTTTAATATTGCCTACGATATTAGATTAGCTTGTCCTCCTCTATTTTCTTTTCTTTACTGACACTACTGTTTTCTTTTATTCTTCACGTGGCCGGCACAGCGGGGACTGCTAGTGCGGGGCAAGTGGGCATTGTTTGGTTGACCATATGAATCGTGTGTGTTGATTTGGCTCTCCTTTGGCACATCAAGGCACCGGTTTCCCTGTTGGATCAACGACGTTTTCAAAGGTGGAACATTCGCGGGATTCTCCTACTGTTCCGGTCCCAATTGAACTTGAACTTGAACTTGAACTTGAAACTAAATGCATTTAGTTGGACATTAGATAATAAATAAATGATTGTTGTGCTCTATAATGAATATTATTTGACCATAACTTGTGTTGTTGAAATGCATTGGTAGGTCATTTTATTTGCACAGTTTCGGTTATGTAACCTTGATCACTGCTGCCGCTTGGTCCTGCACTATACTTTAGCTTGTAGTGTACAGGGAAACAATGTCTTTCAGTAATTTGTAACATTGGATTTTACGGTTGTTTTAACCTTCGAAACGTCCGCTGGTTTTGCTGACTGCACGTCCGTTGACAAACACCGTTTTGGTGAATGCCTGGCTGCACATTTCTCACTATGATTGATTCGCTTCCCGTTCTTGTAGCTTGAGCAATATACGTTGGGTTCAGTCGGCTCCGACTTCTATACTGTCGTATTTGACACGTATTAAGTGTCATTGCTTACCGACTCGTATCCCAAGCTCCGCCCAATAATTGGTGACCCCTGTCAGGAACACGTTGCCTGCCATTTTAGCATTTTCATACTGGTGAGCTCGTTCCAGTGATTTAGTGATCCATTACTTGTGATCATATTGTTTTCTCACCTAGCACCTTTTTATCTGCTTTTTGCAATGGATTTTCTAGAGCATAAGCCGTCTCCATGCACTGTTAACGCCATGTAGTCTCTCTTGGTCAATTCTGTTGCCTTAGCCCCTCCCCCTTTTTGGGACAATGGTTTTTTATTATGGTTTTTGCACCTGGTATCCGTATTTTATTTTCGTAGGCTTTCTGCTTATTTCGCTATATATAACCAGCTAATATCTTGCCTTCCTCTGAGTATATCCTCGCAGGTGAGAGACATCCTACTTTGCCCCACTCAAGTAATGAAATACGAGGCTCTTAAAAAGGCTATCGTTCAGCGGATCAGGCCTTCTGACAAGGTCCGTCTGCAGCAACTATTTAGTGATCTGCAACTAGGATACAGGATACCCCCAGCCTGGTTGCACGAACTGCAACTGCTTATCGACACATCCAACATGGACGTAAAGATTCTCCATGAGCTGTGGATGCAACGCCTTCCTGAAAGCACTCAGGCTATCCTTGCAGTAGCAAGTGACTTGCCCATCACAGCAATTGCAGGTCTAGCAGACCGCGTCATCGAACGGCACCAGCCAGAGACAGAAACCAAAGCACCTATGCAGCGGTGCGCTGGCATAACCACAACGACAGGCGCGACTACCACGCCGTCGACAATAGACGCATTATCATTGCAGATAGCGTCGCTTCAGCGCCAGCTCGAGGGACTCACTTTAAACCGTAAGCACCGCAAGTGCTCCGGATCCTCGCCCCGTCGCTCAAAAGCTGATGCCAAGGGTTACTGCTTTGACCACTCGCGTTTCGGTACTAAAGCCTGTAAATGCGTACAGCCGTGTAGCTACTCCGCTATAGATGATCCGCCACGCCGGGCTGTAATGGCAACGAATGCGGGCAAAGCTCAAAGTCGTTTCATTTACATTAGGGATTATGTCTCCGATACACAGTTCTTAGCTAATACCGGTTCGGAAGCCAGCGTCATTCCCCCTACGCCAGGTAAGCCTATCACTTCTCTGCCGACAAGCCTCAGTGCCGCCAATGGCACGCCAATAGCCACCTACGGTCATCGGTCACTTACCCTGGACCTAGGTCTTCGGCGCACGTTCCGTTGGGTATTCACCGTCGCTGCAGTCCCCTTTGCCATCATCGGCATTGACTTTCTCAGGCATTTCGACCTCTTGGTCGATGCGAAACGCCAGATGATAGTCGACACTGCAACAAAACTCAGCGTACGTGGTATCACCGCCGATGTCACATCTATATCCCCGATCTATGCATTTCTCCAGACCTCGCCAGACTACGCTAATCTCTTTTCTTAGTATCCCAAGCTCGTTCAGCCAATGAACGCAGCTTTGCCAGTGGCATCCCAAGTCACGCACCACATACGGAAGAACGGCCCACCTTTGTCACGCCGTCCACGCCGACTATCGCCTGAAAAACTAAAGGTAGCTAGGACGGGGCTTGAGCACATGCTTGGACTTGGAATAATCCGCCATTCCTATAGCCCTTGGTCCTGGCCGCTGCAGATGATCCCAAAGAAATCTGGTAACTGGCGCCCTTGCGGTGATTACCGCGCACTCAATCGCCTAACCATCCCAGATAGGTATCCCATTCCACACATGCAGGAATTTACCGCACGCTACACAGGTAAGAAGATCTTCAGCAAGATCGTTCTTGTTCGCGCCTATCACCAGGTACCTGTGGAAGACATTGACATTCCTACAACAGCTGTCGTCATTCCTTTCGGTTTGTTTGAATTTTTAAGTATGCCAATTAAACTGTGCAACGCGACAAAAACCTTCCAACACTTCATCCACGATGTCACTCGTTACCTAGACTTTGCCTATGCCTACCTCGATGATATCTTAGTAGCCAGTTCATCGGAACAAGAGCAACTCGAGCATCTTCGAGCTCTCTTCCAGCGCTTGACCCAACACGGTGTCACAGTCAACCCGACTAAGTGCGAACTCGGCAAATCAACGGTAGAATTCCTAGGCCACCTTGTTTCATCGTCTGGTATCGAAGTCCTTACTGATAAAATCCAGGCAATCAAGGACTTCCCAGCTCCGACTTCCTTCAAGCACCTTCGTCGATGTTGTGGTTTGGACAACTACTATCGACGCTTCATTCCGCGCTGCGCTCTGCTCATGCAGCCACTGACTGACTTACTCAGAGGAAATGATCGTAAGTTCGCTTTCCCTAACAAAGCACAGGCAGCCTTCGCCGAGCTCAAAAATGCTATCTCCAACATAGCCCTCCTCGCTCATTCCGAATCGACTGCCCCTCCTTCTATTACGACTGATGCCTCAGACGTCGCGGTAGGAGCCGTCCTCCAACAACACGTTGGTGGGCACTGTACCTTTTTATACGCATATTAGCGTATTGTACCAAGCTTTTAGCGTGGTTCATTTTCGAAATAGCGTGCGGTACTTTCAAGTTAGCGAGGCTGGGAACGCCGATTTAGCGTCCTTGACACTCTCATTGGTTATGGGACGTAAACCAATGGGACACCGGTTAGAAGCTGCCAGCATAAGAGACAGAGAGTCCAATGAAGGTGGTCGAGCACCACCTGCTGTTCTGCCTTGATGCCTCTCTGGAGTAAACCTCGATTCCCCTCGAGTAAACCTCGATGATTGGTCTCCAACCTGAAACCGACCAATAGGCGAATTGTGATGCGTGTCAAAGGAAAAGATGCTAGCAACCACATTATCCAAAGCTTAAGACTTAACCAGTGTGGACAGACATACTAAGCAGCACATGAAGCGGTCTATGGCGATCACTAGCGGCTACCTGGTGGTGGCTTATTCAGCGGCCTAACCATGGTGAGTAGACAAGCAACCATCTAACTAGTATTCCACAGTGCAGCATTGGCTGCAAGGCGGTTATACAATTGTGTGCGAACGTCATTGCGAAGATCATGGGGGACATAGTTCCCACAGAAGTTAGAAGACCAACCTGAAGCTGAACAACGACAATTCTAAGGTTGCTTAATTCGATCACAGTTGATGTCTCAACAAAAAATAATAGGATCCCAAGTGGGGCGTTGACACGACGTCAGTGAGCGTTCGTGAGTCTCCATACCCACGGGCGAAAGGTTATTCAGTTATCGCTTCAGTGTCTCAATGTATGGCGTAATGTAAAGGTAATAGGGACATTTGAATTCTTAGGATAATTAGGTTTTACGTCCATATGGTCGCCCATGGTGTCGTAGAGAGGCAACCATCTAACCCGTACTCCACAGTACAGCAATAGCTGCTAGGCGGTTAGACAATTGTGTGCGAATGTCATTGCAAAGATCATGGGGGACATATTTCCCACAGAAGTAAGTAGACCAACCTGAAGCAGAACAACGACAATTCTAAGGTTGCTTAATTCGATCACAGTTGATGACTCAACAAAAAATGATAGGATTGCAATTGTAGCGTTGACACGACGTCAGTGAGTGTTCGTTTGTCTCCTAACCCATGGGAGAAATTGTTAGTCAGTTACCACTTCAGTGCGTACATGTATCACGTTATGTAAAGGTCATAGGAACCTATGTATTCTTAGGATAATTAGACTTCACTTCCATATGATCGCCCATACGTGTTGAGACGCTTTGACAAGTG
>CALYDF020005762.1:0-14042 GCA_944474145.2 Dicrocoelium dendriticum | reverse complement strand
CGTTGCATTACAAAATATTAGCTCAAAATGAACTTGAGAACGTGTTATCTTTTTTAAATTTCATCCGCCAATTACAATTATGAAATATATCATCTCTGGCATAAGAAATATTTCTGGCGATGTTAATATTTGTCATGTATGCTTCGGCCGGAGCAGTGGTGGCAATGTCAATTAAATACCCTTAACAAAAACAACTTTGCCTGAAGTCACCTGATCAGGCTATGGCTAAAGTAGGATTACAGTTTGTAAAATACGCGCTGTTTATATAGTTTCGGCTCTGGCTGCTTGGTCACACTTGTTTCTACTGTGACCAGTAGGTGCTTTTTGAGTTTCATTGATGGTGTTTTGGTGTAAATTACATAATTTTGTATGTATCATTCGTATGCTTTTGGTGTTCTTTACGTACAAAGTGTTTCAGGTTGGAGCTCTAAACATCCCTTGTCGTGCCAAGTTGTAATGAGGCGGGGCATTGTTCAGCTATCGGGCTCCACATACAACTGATTTAGAACAACGATTCGGACTGGAGCGGAAATTTTCTTTAAAGCCGTGGGCTATAAGCGGAATGCTTTTGACTTGGATGCAGAAAGGCGGCGGGGAAGTTTTGGATAATTGCAGAAGTAAGTTTTCCACTTAGGAGCTGTAAATGTATGTACCCTTTGAAAATCTATGAGAAGAAATCGTTGTTCTTTCACACGGTCAATATCGCTTCAGATTCAAAAAGGAGCTGGGTACGTTTTTAATGAAGGCAATTAAATACCCGATGCTTTTTGATGTCGAGTATGAAAAAGATTTTAGCTTTCAACTACTGTGGGCTGCATATCCTTGTAACCTGGTAGTACAAGCTATATACCATGCTCGGCTTATACTTCAAAAGCACGAAAATGTAGAAATGTTTGTACTGCTTTACCCAGGTTGCCTTCTGCAAGGCATTTTGTTCAAAAGATCCATCTTGTCATCCTCGCGGCAAAATATCCAGAAAAGCGCTTACCTTCCACATTAGTCTCACAGGTGGATTACAACGACAGGTGCGATTTGTTAAATTAATGCATTTGGTGTAAATGACCAGTATGTGATTCACACACTTATTAAACTTGTCTTCTATGTATATTTGTTAGTGCTCAAAGGAGGTGACTAAGTGTCATATAGGTCCGCGTTCAACTTTTGTGGGAAAAATATTTACAAACCATGGTACTAAGTACGATCCTTTCGAAACTCCGTCAGTTATTCAGTAATATTTCGTATTAAATAGTAACTGATGGTTGAACATGCAACGTAGCATTAGTTCTTGTACATTTCCAAAAGAAATATGGAGAAGTATATTGGTGCTGACGGATGAAACTAACAGCTTCCGACGAAGGGGTGTGAATGAAAAATATTCTACGTCAAATAATGGCATTAATAATTCTTTCATATTTAGTTACTGTATATTTGAATAAAAGGAAATGTGTCACCCGCAGTGTAAGTGGACAATTAGTTACGTATTTGTTCGAATATTTCTACTAGCCAGTTCGTCACCTAGTTAGTAGTAGACCCATACGTATTATTCACGGGCTTAGTAGGGAGTTAGTTTTGGGGAGGTTTGTTACCTCATAGAGGAGAGGTAGATGCGGGTCACAAGTGTCAATAACTCGAGTAACGTAATATCCATGCAGTTACTGCGTTTAACTTGTTCCAACCATTTGTTTGGAAACCCTTTCTCTAACGCAAAAGATTTGTTTGTATAGGCATTATTCCTTCATATATGTGCTGTATGAAACTGTGTGTCAACTTTAATTTACAATGTTCTAACAGTAACGACCGTTAGTCTTCAGACAATTTCAGTACTAAGCTGACAAACAATGAAGACCAAAACACCGAAATTTGGCCACTGGAAAGTTCTTTTTTCTGAATGTTGTCGAAATTAATGATTCTGAGGTCACTACAGCCAACAAATATCCCAGAGGCCAACCAATAACTTTGAATAAGCAACTGGTAAGCGTTGATACCATAACGACTAACAGAAACGATAGCTAGAAAACGATTAAGTAATTGCTGAAAAACATCCTCCGTTAATCTGTCTCCTTACTTCGTGATGCAGGAGTATTACGACCAGTTAACTATTTGCTTAAAGTTTCGCTTTGCGGCCTATTATGCAGTTGAAGCAAAATACATTCGTACACCTTTGTCTTATCCCGACTTTTCAGATGAACGTAGTCTGAAACAAAAGCTTTTAGATGCAAAGACGTTAACTCAGTGATGTATTCTTTGACCAGCAAAAATATGTACTTATGTCGACGGTAATATTTGGGTTTAAGGTATTTTAGAAGCGTTGTTTACCGATAAATTTGGAAATTTTTGAAAAGCCTAGGCTGAGTCTTTCGCACATTCGATTCTGGATGTGGAAGAATAAAGCCTCGAGTTTGGACCAACGCGGTAAATCATCACTGATATTTTGTTTGCTGTTTCAACTGCCTCCAGTTAACCCACGTTCTATGAATTGCTTAGAAGTCCATGGAAATTAATTTGTCTAAAGTCAAAAAACACACCTACTTTAGATGAACTGTCTTCCATCATCCTCAAACATTGTGCTGATTACGTGGCACAGCCTTGAACTGAATTCTACTTGTTATGCTTAAAGTATGCCGATATAGTCTACATCTGGAGGCGCACAGGCATGACGCCGGCGCTGTTGTCAAACACCTGCACCTCTCTGGCCTTGAAGACATTTGTGCGGTCACATTTAAATAAGGATCAGCGCACGCGCAATTACATGATCCCCTTTAGTTTGCATGTCACAGTTCAAGGATTGCATCGTAGATACTATGTTTAGATCATTACATGTCGAAAAAAGGTTCATCTTCATCTGCTCCGTGGCCAACGACAGGCTTTTGCATGAACTGCTCAAGTTTGGATTTCAGCTGTCTGTTGTTCTCCTAACAAAGAAATCATTATGCCAAGCGCGCCCAGTTTATCAGTTTAGCTAAGTATTCCCGTAATCATTCGAGAGTCATTCGTTACCCTTTCCAACGTACCAGATTCGTTAACTTTATCCCCTTCTCTGAAAATACATCCTACTGACGTTTTTGGATGATGTAGTGCTGTGTCAATCATCAAACCACAGAGTCATCAGTTAGTTTACAAACATTCCTGAATAACCTAAGCGCTTGGTCCAAAGCCCGCTGTATATCGTTGAATATTTCAAATGGCAACAATGTTCATGTTTAATAGATAAACTGAAATCCTTACTAGCAGTTCGTTATGCACTGTCTCCAAATCTGTATGGATAGTGAAGTTAAAATTTTTCCATATCATTGAAGCGTTTGAGAGTAAGTGTGCGAATTGACCTTACGTTGTCCATTTACAGGAACGAAATTTGCACTAAAAGCAAAAGACCGTAGTTTTATGCTACCCATCTCAGAGCTTTCTCCTTAGCTGTTGTCTTATCTAACTTTTTATCACTGCGTGTGTATTACCCATTTGGACCTACTCTTCTCCCTATATCTAACTTTTCTTCTTGAATCAGGACCTCAAACTGATTGCCAGGTCAATAAAACAACCAAATCGGTATAGCGATATTCCAACGCTGGGAATCTCCAACATCTCTCTATCCGGCCACTTCAGCGTACTTGCGAAATAGTCACTGTGCTAGAAACCCGTTCCACAAGACGCTGTCCGGATATGTATCAATATTCGCTACAGAGTTACATAAGCCCCTATAAAAGCCTATGGCACATCATTTGTCCCTGATTTGTCACTTGTGTGATTGCTACAAATGTGGCGAATCAAGAACTAGCCAACAATTAATTTCAGTAAAATTAGCTGCATCAACCCTTTGGATAACTGTCGTCTTATGGCAATCCTCTTGTAATATCATACTCCGATATTTATCCAAATGCATGATTTGTGTTCTGCGTTTGACTATTCACCCTACAAGAGCGCTCAAAGCAAAATTTTATTTGGCTTGACATATTTACATGAAGATATTCGGTTCACGCCGGTAGTGTTACTTTCGAGTATGGTATTTCCGTTCACTTATATATCCTCTTTTCATGTTCCCCTACAAATTGGAAGTTATCCCGGGAATTGTGACCATTTATATCTCCATTCGTAACTAAACACTTTACATGTAATGTGAAAACCTGATTATTTTCAACACGGTAGTTGTCTCAGACTGTTAAGTGAATTCCCAGCGTGATAGATTTCGTTGTCTTATAATTTATTGAGTAGTAACAACCAGGTATGGGGAAAATAATTTGAAAACACATAGCCGCATTCGACTCTGTCAACCCCAACAGCCCAGCCTGTATAATTAGCTATTTCCGCTGTAGTCTGGAATCCCCGTTCCGTTTCGTATTACCCGCTGGGTTTTTAAATTGCAACCAGAAGACACGAGACAACGGTTGCGTCACTTTGTTGTATAGACTTTTAAAATAGTACGTCTCCCAAGAGGACGCTAGTGTCAAGTTATAAAAATATGTATCCATTCTTTGTATGTTCGGAATGAATGAACTGAGAGAACGTTACTTTGAACTAAATGAGTTAACAAACCGAGGTCCCGTTTAGCTGTCCTGTTGTCATGCATCTACTCCGAAATCTAAATTAACAGTTAGTGAGCCTGGACTAACATCACTGGATATGTACCGCACCTTGAATGTTCTACCAGTTCCGTTTACCCATGATTATTAGTGAATGTTATGTGTAAATTGGATACCGTGGTCGGTAATGCTATGCGGTCCCAGCAAA
Source organism: Dicrocoelium dendriticum (assembly GCA_944474145.2). NCBI lineage: Eukaryota > Metazoa > Platyhelminthes > Trematoda > Plagiorchiida > Dicrocoeliidae > Dicrocoelium > Dicrocoelium dendriticum. Next base: position 9,320 of record CALYDF020005762.1, on the reverse strand, counting down.
AATAACCAATGAAGTGTTGTCTGAAGGAAAAGACGGCGTCAACGATGCGTTTTCTTGCAAAGAAGGAGGAAAGCAAATGATGATGCGTAATCGCACTTCAACCAACCAATTCACTACCAGTCAAATACATAGAATTCACAAGATCTATCACGCAAGCGGTGCATTAGCAATGCCGACGGGAAAACCCGAAAGTCAAGTGGATGATGTACTTGTTATCGTTGCGGTCAGCTACTAATAAATGGAGTTGCCAAGCGCACAGAAGGCTCATGATTACGCAATATAATATCAAGTGGATTCGTCTGTATCATTTACACAAAATCACGGCACTCAGCGACCGGTTTCGAAATTAGTTGACCTCATAAACTGGAGGTAGCAGGCACTGAGTCCTAAGCCATTGAGATGACAACTGGCGGCTAAACGTCTTTCGCCACCGAGTCAGGCCGAGCAAAACTGTTACAACGGTTAAGGACTGATAGGTAAGTCATTTAGAACCACAAGTTTTGTCAATGGATTGCGACTAGCTAACTTGCATTGAAATGAAAATTGACCATTGCGATCACTGGGATCTTATAAAATGAAGTAGCTGGATGCTGTTTGTGGAAATTCCTTTGGCCGGCAACTTCTTTAAAATGATCATCCAATCAGCCAATAACCGTTGTGACAAGCCTTCCTCGGCCTGGCCGGGTGGTTCAGGGGGACAGACCCCAAGCGACATCCCAGTGGTCTCGAGTTCTGTGCCTGCCATCTTTGCATGAAAACAATTTTGAATAAGTGGAAAAGTGCATTAGTTCAAGGAAGACAACGCTTAAATTCATCTGTTTCATTTATGGTTCCCGTCAGCAAGTTGACCAACGTCCAATTTAATTCAAAACACCGTGAAGAACATTTATTCTCAGCAAATTCATGCATGGCTCATGCATAGGTAGTGTGTAAATTCGTCGAGATTAAACAATTATCCTGACATATTATTGAAACAGATAATATAAACCGCAAAATTCGGTCGGAATTGCTCGCGAACATGGGAGTCTTCGTTCTTAGTGGGAGTTGTTTTATGACATTTACTCCCACATGTATGTTTCTTGCACATTCCGGGATCCTTCCATAGTAGGCACAAACAAGTCGGAGAGGTTAGATTTCGCGAGCTTTAGTACCGAAACATGCTTGGCGGAGGCTGAGAATATATGATCCCTGATGATGTCGATCATCTTTTGATGCAAGATGTTTAATGCCGTAAGAAATTCGGAGCGCAAAAACCTGCTATGGTTGAGGCATTAAGATCTACGCCGTATTTGTCAATTGTTATTTGGAAGCCACGGGTCATTCTACACATGTCTCACATTGCCACGTGCTTTATATAAGCCTTGGAGTTCATGATGGGAATTAAATCCGGATTGATATACGTTGATGCCGCTAGGAAGCGGGGATCCGGTGTGATTTTGGTTCCTTTGCGACAACGGGTGTTGGATATTTGCTTCACAATATCCTTGTGTCGCTAACATCGAATATCGTGGGCTACTGCACAAGACTGTAAGATGTTGGAAGATTTTATTTTGTCTGAATGCCCTCCGGCAGTGAAGAATAGCTGAGTTTGGAGTTAGTCATTCCCTAGAGCATCACTATTTTCCAACAGCACACCTGCTTAAAATTGTGTTCATCTTGTGTCGAGTTTTTGGAACATTCACTCGGAGTTTCTTATCCAATTGTGAGACGCTGGCGTCGTACTTGCCCACCGAAGCAAGGGTTAGTCCACAGATAGTAGCAGTGAGATCCTTCATAATCCTTTCGCGTCAACTTTATCAAAGACTTTATTCTAAATTCTTACGGATTTATGGTAAGGAGCTGTATGGAAATCGCTGAAGTTTCCGTATTGTCCAGTTGGTATTTGGGTGGGAGAGTGAAAGATGGCGGTCTAGGTCGTCCTGCCAAAACAATGGGAGTAGGCTAGATGGGCAGGGAACCTTTAGGCTATAATTCTCAACTGATGCATTCATAAGTGACGCTGGTGTCCTTGTGAATTGATAACCGTTTTCTAATACTTACACAAACCAGCCAGCTCATCGACTTGATGGTCTGTCGGCGCTGCACAGCTAATACAAAGATATGTGTATATCGCGGTAACAGACAGGTGCATTTATGCGTTTCTTAGGGTTTGATAGTGGCTTGCAAAGTTTCCTGAGGCTGTGCTTTGCGTTGATTTAGCTAGATCAATGGGCGTTTACTTTTCCAATCAAATAGCAATCCTAGTAGCCGTAATTCCTAGGATGACGTGATCGAGGGGATCTGCAAAGTGTCAAAGGAGAGCTGCGCATGGTTCAAAATTGGCACTTTTTCTTTTGTTGTCGACGGCTATGTCCAGTACCATCGATTGTATTGATTTGGTGGCAATACTAGATGCTGCATGTCGTTCTCAACTCTACTTATGCATTTGCTCAATGATTCTCTGTCGCCACCAGATAGTACGGCATCATCTACGTAATCGATGTGAGTAATAGTACCTGCTAGGGAAATAATGTGTCAGACTGCATACGTACCGCTTCCTTAAGGGCCATATTGAAGAGCGAATGGCCACAAATGTCCCTCCTCGATCTCATGTTACGATTTATCTGCCAAATTTCGATGGACTAGTTGCAACGTTAAACAAGTACATGTTAGGAGATAGAATGAAAAAAGCCGTCACTTTCTATTGATTTGATCCTACGGATTTACAAGCTCGACTTCACCCTGGGTTTGGAGGAACACCCTGTACCGGAGAAGACAGTTGTTCTGAGTCGTCAAGTAGGACAAGAAAATAAACCTATATAGTTTTACAAATAATTAATCCTTTTCGGTCAGTTACCACATAAAGCTTAGGTGCAACCTAAAAAGATCACCCTCTGAATCAAATTTATGACTCAGCTGGGTTCGCTCGATTTCATCAAGTATGCGTATTACAGCTCTTCGTGTGATCGTGTCATCCATAAGTCCGGGCATTTGATTGTCCCTAATAATTTACGGGAGGTTTCGATAGCAGCACTTATATTACAACAAGTATTCTTAAGTTAAAATTGTACCTATATGAAACAATGAGTAGGTACATATGAAGTTAAATGGGTTTCGAGTCCTCCTAAATGAAGCAGAACGGCAACAATAGATATTAAATAGAAAAAGATTCCGGCTCATGTGTGTTATTCACAATTTCGCATGATAAGAGAGAGACGAAAGCTTCCAAAAACATTCGCTAGATGCAATACATTGAACCTACGGTCATGTGCAGTAATATTTGAACTTTAAGCCAAAAGCAATAGAATGCACATTGCGTTTCATCAGAGTACGAGGAAACAAGTTACACATGGGGCGTTTCGTGTGGTTTCCATGGCTAGTTGACAACTACGGTTCAATTGTACTCACTACGAACATGCCAGAAAAATATGAGATTGTCCAACGGAACATGGTTTAAGGCAAGACCACTAGGCAAACTGCGCGGAACGAATTGCGGGTTCTCGCATGCTTGGAATGCAATCTAAACGTTGAGCGTTAGCTCAAGATTCCGTTTTGAGTTTACATTGCTACTGCATGGTGGCATGAAGAGATATATATTAGTAGCGAAGTTTCAGTAGCAGCATTCGCAGTCGTGAGGGGAGTACTTCACATATAAACACATTTGTGCTTAAAGCACGATAGATAAAAGTTAAAATGATTCAATTCCAATGTGTTGGGCCTTGCATATAACTCAGCTAAACATTACGAATTAGCAGAATAGTTTGCCGCAGATCGCGTACATTACCCGGAAGTTAACATTTTCACAGATTTACACATTCTGGCTTTGGCAGTTACCGGAGATATTCATACTAAACTTGGAGTGACTTAACCTGTTCAGAAGGCTTGTATTTCTAAACGAGAACCTATCAATTACTGCACGCAATTCTAGATTTCGTACATTTTGTGAGCTTAGTAAACCGCAGATTACTAGCCATGTCGGTTTCCACCATGTGGCTGGCAGGAGACGAGTCAGGCGCAGTATAGGTTATCTTGCTTGCTGACAACCCAACTATGTCGAAGCCGCCAAAGGAGGATCCCCAGCTTGCATAACCAACATTACAGTCTGAATTCGATGCGTAACTTGGTAAACAAACGAATAATGAGCAACACAAGCTTACTCTACGTGTTGTTTGTATTTGGTAGAGATGTTGGTACTTTTCGTACTGATAGCATCAAAAAATATTCCACTTGAAATAGATTCGTGTTTGAAACATGTCCATTCCAGACGTCTCGTAAGTTCTGACCTCTTTATTGCTTAACACATTTCGTTAACCCTGCGAATGCCTGGGTTACTTTAGGATGGAACCTGGTAAACTAAGTATTCATACCTGCTTCCTGAAAATCAAGCAACCTCTCTTGCTAGATTCAAACCGTGCCAGCGTCTAAGTTTAAAGTCTGAAATTTCGATTAAGAAATCTGCTGCGCTGGTGTAAAATTCGATGCGTGCAGCTTACGCTCACGAACATTGAACCCACTCAAATTAGCAAATTGACTGACGCATAAGTATCACCAGTAAGCGGCTAAAAATTACGGTGTAACGTCTGACATTTCATTAGCAACTGAACGGCGGGCATTGAATAACCTCAACTTGGAACACCCGGCCTATTAGAATTGGTAAGCGACTAAAAATAAGCTGACATTTGCTTAGCAGCAAATGACGCTCATCTCAAACACACCACGAAATTATAGCAAAACTTTGGTAGTTGTCTACTTGCTTGTTGAGTCATTTGCTCGTTCGGATTGCGAAAATTAATTGTTTTATGTAGTAAACTGTCACTAATGTTCCTACATTTGGCTTGGACTGCAGAAATTAATTATTGTATGATTGCGATTGTCTACGAAAGATAAGTTCACCTATTACCTTAAATGAGAAAGAAACGTTTGTAGAACCATTTTAGATTGTTCACTATTTCTTGCAGATTCATTAGAAACTGATAGGTCAACCTTTCTTTGTAAAATCTTTGATCCTTTTGTAAATTTGAGGTAGGAGTTAATTTCTTCCATCTTTGAAAACAAACGCTGTTTTAGTCCTAATCTCTCCGGAGATTATGATCGTATGGAGGTCAAACCGGGTCAGTTGGAAAGGAAAATGATGCTGTGCGCCAACTTAGTCGTTTTTCAACAAGGGTTAGAAAGGAACAATTAACGTTTGCTGCTAGATAATTAAACCGTCTGTTATTAGTAGTATGTGAACAACTAGTGTGATTATACATCAAGTGCATGAGCTTAAGCAAGTTTATACCAACAATGACTTTGTATCCGATTTGATGATTGGTCTAGTACAAAAACTAGATTCACGGTATTTCAGAAGTTTGCTGGGCACTTAGGATGCAAACTAACTCCACACAAAAATAATTGCTGTGCACTGTTGATACATCCCGATGACGTTGTTGTTTTCAGAGAAGCAGAGTATACTGGATGGAGAAAATAAAAATCATAAAATCACAAATATAATTTTATACTCGTCGCAGTCATTGCGTGCGACAAAGCTTACAGTGAAAATTTTGTTTTACAATCGACGGGTACCTGAGGTTTCCACATTTTGATTGCCGTACGAATTCTGACCTAAAGACTAAATGAGCAACCGATGAAGTGTCTTCAACGGGAATCCGCTGCGGTCTGACTGCTATCTTTGAGATTTGTAAGTTTTGATAAGATTCTGGCAATCGAGAAATTGATATGAGCAATCAGTTTTGTTAGATATTCATATTCTTAACCAACTACGGGGAGCAAAATACACTGAAATAAAACGGTAACGCTTTCTTGCAATCAGCACTTAGCAAGTTGGATTGGTTTGGGCTCATCATAACTCATCATATGATAGACTTGATTATCCAAAGGCCAGCAGCCGAAACTGCGTGATCCTCATGTACCATGGTCATGATACTCCTATGATCTACCCAAGATAACGCTTGCTGCTCTATATGGATTTAAAGGCAATGGTCTGTAGTTGTTTGAGTCCTGGATCTGTGCAATCAGTTCGTTATGGCTGAGAAATGGATTGACGGATACACTCTCTGTTGTAGTTAATTTACTCAAGAAGGCACGACAAGAACACACATACAAATGGAACCTTGCGCTTAAGAGAAATAAATATGTAGCCATGAGAAGTCGTAACTGCACCTGTACAAAATAATAAAATTACCGATCAGTTCCGCATTTATGATAGCGACATTTGTTATATGTGCTACTGTACCCTGAGTCTTTGTGTAATTTAGTTGAACTTGAACATGCGGACGCTCAAATCAACATTTCGTTGATCATGGTCTTAAGTGCTGATTTTCTGAAGTTTTCACTACTTTTTCTTTAGGTATGTGTAACCAGTTATGCAATGAGTCGTTGAGATTATGGTAGTCTAAGTAGCAATTTGTCAGATAGCCATTACACACTCAGAAAACTAATGCAAGTCCATTTCATACTTTTAGGCGTGGTCAGTAGTACGCATTGTCTCTGGCCCCTGTGGTGCTAGAAACCGCCACCCAACTGTCATCCATCGGTGAGTAAGACCACTAAAATCCAGTTGACACTTACTGCTGACAAAGCTAATGATCACGTCCCATTTGAATCCGTAATACTTGCTAAGTCAGATTCTAGGCTTTAAGACCTAAAAGCAAACTAAATCTCATTAATCATTGCAACTAAACGGAAGACAGTTGGTGCTAAGCTCTATCATACTTGCTCATTAACATATTCAAGCTCTCAGTCTCCTCTGTGGTAGGTGAGCTTTATTCTTAAAAATTATTTTTGATGTTAGGTGTCATACGCTTAAGAATCTGGGTAGTTGGGACCACGAAATTTACAATACACATGTATTTTGTCAGCAAAATGAATGTAAGCACCTATGTTGATCTAAAAAACCTAGAGATCCAGAATACTCATTTCATTGCTATTGCTATTCCTGAATTTTTTCTCATGAATGCATTACTCAGTGATTTCTTCGCAAAAGCTTACTATCGAACGTCAGTTTGTGTAAAACTTGGTGAGGCATAGAGTCAAGGCTTGTTAGATTTTAGGTTTTCCGGTCACATTATACCTTAATTCGCTGTTCGATTTACTCCTGTTAACTGCAGAAATAATGCAATGTATGAAGATAACTTGTTTGTGCACTTATGTGCATGCGAGTGGTGGACCCTGGCTAGCCGAAATTTACTGCCGATTTTAGACATAATGTAAAGATAGGCGGTCAATTATCATGCTCTTTGGGTTAATTGTACATCTTAACGAAGTTTATCGGTTCCTAATAAAAGATCTGTTTCGTTTTCCCGTATATGTTTGGATTGAAGTATATACTTTCCAGCTGGAATTTAAGTAGAGTTATTCTCAAGTTACTAAACATGCGTCAGTCTATTGCAGATATTTACTACTTAGTCATGGTTGTGAGCAAATATCCCACTATGGCATTACGTTCAACTCTCTTTATTAAACTGGAATCAGTTTGCACTTAAGATAACTGTAGTCTTGTAGGATGATGCGGCAGTAATCGCCAAGGCTACGAACTGCTAAACAGAATGGACTATGTGGAAGTATCAAACGCTTGGCGAACAACCTTAACGCTGCCAGCCTGAGAAGCTTCTTAGGATGGACGCATGCTGGAACAAAATCGTTGAAGTGGAATCACTAGAGTCCACAAAAACTAGTTCATCTCATGTGAATGACAAGCTACACAAAGGAAACCTTTTAAGTTTACTGTTAATTCCACAATCAAATTCGCTTCTCGACATTTTGAAACTGTAACCACGTTTATCCAATGACCTGGCTTATCTTTTGCAATCATCACCCTAATTTCTTATAAAATGCCGAACAACTCATGTATTAGTTCAGCTGGCCTGAAGAAGCTTTTAATTCAACAGCGAAAGTTTTCCACAGCACAGGCCCATATGTAACAATTTTGCATTCTACAAACGCTTCCGAAATTAAGAATGAGTTCAAGTTGGTGAGGTCAGGTTGGGGTAGAAAACTTATTACAAGGTTTGGTGCAATAAACAAATTTGTCGGTTCGTACTCTTGTCAGCAATGTGAATAAGCTAATACAGATTCCCAGCGATAATAATTTGGAAGGCAAAAAGCAGGACAAACGCGCTAGCACACATAATTCAAACCAAATACTAAAGTGAATCAGCAGTCAATGAGTCGGTTTATCGAACCCCGTGGTTTAGTTCAAGTAATTTAATTAAATGGATTTACAGTTCAACGGTATTCAGTTGTTAGACCAACCATTATCTGCAAAAGTTATAGAAAATACACAAAAGATTGCTTCAGTTTAGTTCATCGGGTTCAGTTTCTTCTGTTAGAACAATGAAAAAATGAACAAAAACTCATAGCAAATCTTAACGAACAACTTTCCAAAGTAGTTTATACTTTGCTGCATCTTTTGTCATCATAGGATGGCGATAAATAAATCCATCAATTAAAGTTTATTATTTTAATGTGTGTCTAAGTAATTCCATATGAGACAATAAGTAGCATGACATTATTCAGTATGAATTGCAGTAACACAAACCATGCAACCTGTCTTCCTCTAAAGCCTAATCCGCATACCACTGAGCAATCAATAGACAGAGAAATAAAATAAACTTGTAATAGTCTGGCAGACCGTATGTGGATGAATGTTGCATGCACAAGCTATTTCTATCCTCGTTTAGTATACCTCATACTAGTAGATCTGCTAGCAAATGTACCTTACGAAAATTCACAGAGGATATCTTCCAATCTTACAAATATTGTTATTCTTACTATGAGTAATTGTTCTTTGGGATTCAGCAAGCGTCCACACTTTCCGCCAATTTGGGGCATTAACATATATGGTAGTTAATTCCTAATGAATGAAATAGAATTTTGAGTGTAACGGGACTTCATGTGGACTTCATTTGCGACCATCTCAACAACTATTCTTGTCCTCGCGTACTTCATGCATGCAAGACTTCGAGATTTGGTGACGTTTCACAATCTTCGGAGAAATGTACACAGCACGCCTCTCGGGAGAAATGCAAAAGCTGGAGAGAGATAGTTCCTAAATCCTGCAAAATATGTCCTTAAACATGAGCAGCTGAAACTGACCATCAGTTAGCATGTTTCTTACATGCACAATCCCTAATGTTTGAAGAAATATTAGGGCTTAACAAGCAAGCCTCGCCCAGCTTGTGAAACATCCTTGCATCCTGATATCACCAGTTAAGCTAATAAAACATTTGTTCGGACCGATAAGAAAAGTTCATTATTTTTTAGTTTAGCCAAACAAACATGGCCAAGAAAATAAATTGCATACAGTCAAATGATCAGACGTTATTACGAAAATACAAAAG
>CALYDF020005761.1:0-14048 GCA_944474145.2 Dicrocoelium dendriticum | reverse complement strand
TTTGTCCAAACATCCGTCGTAACTGTTTGACGTGTTGTTTCCCGGTTTCCGAGTATTCTACGCATTGCCTAGAGCAAACCAATTCCCCTTAAACAAGGACATTCAAGTCATGTTTGACAGTTTATTGTAGCAGTACATTCGTTCCAAGCCGGTATGAGTAACAGTCCTGATTTGGGATGGAAAATACTTTGTATTTACTCACGTTGAAACGTTTAAATTTTGGGCTGACCCCTGCTTGACATACCGGATCCAGGTCACTTTGAAGCAGATGTGGGTCGGGGTTAACCAGGATACTGCTAAACCATGAAACCGTCGGCAACATTATCAAATTTGCAGCGAGTCTCTATACAGTGTTAGTAATAAATGCAAAAATCACACATGGACCAAGAACTCAGCCTTGCGGCACACCGCAATCGATTTGTATGGGGTCGATATAAAGCTCCAAACTCTGACCACTAATTGCCGTTGAAGTAGAAAGTATGCAAACGAGCTTGCTATTGGCCCGCCGATCCCGTATTGCTGGAGCTCAGAGAGTAGTGTCCTATGGTTTAGAAGATCGAAAGCCTTCGAAAAATCCAGGTAGATCACATCAACACATTCTCCAGCGTCAGCTGACTCGGTCCATTTGCTGAGTGCGATTACTAAATTCGTTGTGCACAACCGCTGTGGACGGAAGTGGTACTGCTAAGGCGTGATGATCTTAAAATTTTCCAGATAACACCAATGATTTGACAGCTATGGATTCCATGACTTTGAACGGTATAGGAAGATGGGCCACTGGGCGCCATTTGGAGGGCTCAGTTACCCCTCCACGTTTTGTAATCAGGATTATTAGTTCAAGCTTGCACAAGTTTTAATTTGGTTCTGGACTAAGTAGCGCTAGAAAAATGGAGCCAAAAATCCTGCTAATAGACTTGCTGCTTCCATTGCCTCTAGACATACGGTCTTGACACACCACGGGCTGTGTTCGCGTAGGGAAGTCAGCTTTTGTAATACCTCCTCCGTGTTAAAAGTGATGCCGGTTTGTCTTGGCGTAGAGACGATAATGCTTAGAAGATCTCTTGGTGGCAAGGACCTCTGAAACTTGATGGCATATTGCATCCGCAGCAGATTTGCTGCTTCCACATTCGTATTTGTTACTCCATCGACCGTCCTGACCAGAGGAAATCTATGCCCCATCTTTCTTAAGCAGTCGATGTGTCGTAAAACAGTTGGTGTTTAGCTTTAAATGTTTTTGTATGTACTGCTGGCTCGCGACTTTGCCTTTTCTTAAAAGTTAGGTTAGTGACTAATTTGGGCTAAGTAATTGTCCCAGTTCGCTGGTGATGGAGCTTCTCTGTACACGCGCCATGCTGCGTTGCGTACTATCATTCATTTTCTAGTTATGCTCTTAACGAAAGAAACTAACGTAAAGTTATTGCATACTCTTTTCGCTGAAGCATCTGCAAGCAAGCGACTGAATTTGTCGACGAACACGAGCCAGGCGACCTTCGAGGGTTCTTAGGCAAATAAAGAACGACCACGTTGTAGCACTGATGAGCTGAGCGAATCGATTCCAACTTGTGGTAGTTCGCACTGTGTCATTGTTTTCAATCCGATATTCCGCATATCAGACGAAGATGAAACTGATGACTAAGTGATCACTGCGACCCGACGGGCAGTCTAAAAGCAAAACAACAATCATATGCTCCTCGTTGACAAACACATTATCCAGCCCAAGTGGCCTGTTACCTGTTCTGAACCGAAAGGGTAAAGTGATGTGATTGTAAAGAGGAACAGTAGTTACGAGAGTTTGTAGACTGAATTTAAATTGCTCTCTGATCTTGGCAGGCGTTTCTAAACAACGTACGTTGAAAGGACAAGTGGTAAGTATGTGCGTGTATGTAAACTGCATATTAAAGCAGCCTCTAGGAGGTATTCGGTTTCTGGTGTGGAGTCATGTTTAAAGAAAATTAAGACCAAAGTAAGCGCCTCTGTATTTTAACTGCATCGGCACAAAGAGATTCGGGGAACCACGAGTCTGAATCCTTTACAGATTCGCACAATAAGCCGCTTTATTAAAACAAAATTACCTATCCTCTTTTCGTCAGCTTATTATTCCGGATCAGCGACCTGCCCGGTAGCGAAAATTCAGCGTCCGTCATTCCCGTGTGCAACCAAGTCCCGGTGATACCGATGAAATCATATGACGCGGAACCTTGGTGATCTTTCAGTTCCGCTAATCATTAAAATGACCCTGAGTATTCGTATAAAAGTAGGCCAGATTATCGATCTCTAGTTGCTTACATAAGGCTAAAAGAGGTCAAGACTAAAAGAATGTCAATCGATCAGAGGTAGGCAGTTACCCTTATTTCGGATAAAAAATGACACCTTATCTGAAACTTAATTAGTCCAAGGTGTGTCCCCACCTTCGTAAAGACCTACGTCAGGGTTAAAGTAAGTAGCAGGAAATGAAGCTAAGATATTGTTGTCGGCGTGCTTGCTTCTTTAGATGATTTGATTATTGAACTTTGTTAAGATTCTGTGATTCTTAACAGAAGTTCAGAAAGAAGACTTTCCCGGTTTCTCCGCCAATTGTCTAAAACATTCGTTGCTTGTTATTCTGACTGGTCTAAATTTTTAAGATTATACGTTTGCGTCCTGCATAATTTGGTGAAATAAATCTCCTGTTGTGCAAACCGCCTCAATATAAGCCTAAAACGTTTTTCACGAATGAACCGCCACTGGTCGATTGTAAGAGGATATTATGTATTAATATGCATCGTGATTGCAGAATATAAATGAAAGCGGGAAAAATTTGATAATGCCGCACTGGGAAGTGGTATCTTTTTAATTAATGTTCAAGAGGAAAGATGAACTTAACTTATAGGATATCAGAAGTTATGAAGAACTGTGGATCAGTAAAAGCTTTACATAATTGAATAGCATTTAATCTTGCGGGTAGGTAAACGAAAACTATTTGATTTTGTAGAACTGTATCCGCGTTATTCAATTGCTTAGCCGCCTATGGCTTAATGGAATTCCAAATAAATTTTTAGAATAATAATTTAATCAATAAGGTGTTCCAACATGATAAGAGATACTAAATCCAAATTTCTCTTTCTAGCAGACGAAATTCACAAAATTTCAAATTGGATTATCAGCGCGTCAACATAGATCAAGAAGTGAAATGCTTGCTACAAATTTTACAAAAGATACTTATGATGGAATCCAAATGTTCCCTTTGTAACGTCTGCAAAGCCGATGCAAAACTAGAACACTTTGTTTCAAAAATTTTACAAACACCATTAAAACCTGAATTTGTGATTTCTGACGAAACAGATATCCTGAACGTCCCATAACACAGTATAGGAGAAACAGATTTCAAAGGACATTTCTTTGATGGCCTAGGGAATCGGGTTAACGAATAATAAGCAAACTGTAGTATAAGCAAGCAATATCGTGATAAATCGGCTGTCTTTCAAAAAACGAAATCAAATATCAGAATTATACTCCCTACATAATTTGCAATGCATTGTGCCAAAATGCAATTAACGAAAGATATTATCACTGTATTATTATTTTTTTTGCAAACGTGGTACTTAATGCTGAGTGTGTACATGTACAATTAATATCATTTTATATAAAATAAAGAATATCACAAATTGTGTAACTTATTTAATATTATAATACTGTGGAAGGCACTTGATGGTAAGAAGTAAAATTTTCATCCGGCTATTCCGTTTCTTCAATTGCAAGCAAGTTTCAGGTAACCTAATATTATATTAAAAATTTCCGAAATATTATTTCCTATTTAAACAAGATTAACTTTAGCAGTTTAAAAGACATAATGGGCAGACGAATATTGACCGTTGCTAACATTACGCATTAACTCGTCAGTACCAAAAAACATAACTACTTAATGTAATTATAAGTCTCACAGGGTATAATCGAGTAAAGCATAATTCGGTTCGTGGTCTTTATTGTTGGCATTACGACAAGGGCAACGACACGTTGAAAAATAAATGCTTTAGCACATATTGTTGTTCTAATTCCTCTTGGCGCGACGTCCTCGCCCTATCGAAAAATGCGTGAATTACTAAGGCGCATCATTATCAAGATCATCGATAAGGGTTAAATCGAGCAACGAGTTGCAAGAATTGCCTGCGTATAGATTACGCTGGCAGCATGCGCAAACATGCATCATCGGAAGTTGACTGGGTAGGTTTGCGCTGAACCCAGTTTGGTAAATCTTCCTTCACCCCGAAATCCAAAGCTCCTTACGTTCCGCTAGTGTAGTCTATTGCGTATTCACAACCGGATTGTTTGTGTGATTTGGCGCTGACGGCTTCGTATTCTTTTAATAAAGGTAACGGAAACTTTTGCGTTCCCCCTGATAATTACCGCGTATGCAACACAATACGTAAGTTGATGTGTCACACTTAAATGGTAGTTAGCTGCATACCTTTGTCTTTCCGGCTATCAATATCAATACTTTAGTCGATCTGATCTGGTCATGTTTTTCTATGAATCACGTTGGGTTGCCGTTCCCTATGAGCGTTTTAGTAATAAACTCAGAGCTTTCAGGCAAACAGTCATTAGAACGTAAATGTTTTACCCGAGTGAAGGTTTTCACCAGCGCTCGCTTCTGTACCATCGATGGAAAGCTGCGTAATTGTAGGCATGGACCTGCCAATATTTTCTTACCTTATACAGATCGCTTAAAGTGCCGATTACGCTCGTGTTTTATGAGATGGTAATGATATAGAAAACGTCCATTCGGTAGGAATTACAAAGTAATCTTCAAGTTGAAGGAAACGCTATTAAATTATTTTACTAATCGTTTGAATTACATCCAAGTAAAATCGAAAACAAGGATATCCCTTGATTACGGCGACTGAGAAAACAATTCACCTGGATTCCTTCCAAGCGTAAGCATGAACATAGGAGCCGGTATCGGGCGCACTTGGTTACCCATAGGCACTCCAACAGTTTGGCGATGTGATGTGTGTTGAAATCAGAAACAAACAGTCTCCGTGCAAAGTAACCCAGTTTTAACAACTCAGTAGTCTGTCTAATCGCTACAATTTGTCTAAAATTGTACCAGACTGATGAAGAATTATCGAAAGCCCATATTTGCTGATATAGATATTGATTATCTTTTTGGTTGTTAGTGGAAGCCGAGAACTTGTTTCTGCCTAACACTTTTATTATTGAGGATGGGTTAAAGTTATAGGTTTACACAATAGAAAAGGAAAGATATTTTCACACTTTTGTAAGCAAGATTACACATTGGGTTGAATAGAAGATACAGTAGATGGATAATTTCAGCGGGAAATCCTCACTTGAGCAAATCAAAACTGTTTCATTTATAACTTTAAGAAACGGAATGGGATGATGAATACTGACTGTTACTAGCATTTTGTATTATCTCTTCAGTGACAATAAAATAACTGGAAATAATTTTATAATTCTCGCAGGGCAAAATCAAGGCAAGTACAATTAAGATTACGTCATTATGGTTGGCATTACGACCAGGGCAACCTTACGTTCAAATATAATTGATTTCGACATCTAACGTTGTTCTAATTCGGCTTGTCGCGAAGGCCCCACCGACTCGCAAGATGAGTGAATTATTGTGACGCAACGAGATCCAGAACGCTGGTGAGGGATTACTTCGTTGACAAGTCGCCATGATGTGCCTGCCTCTAGAGGACGCCGGGTGCTTACGCTAGCACGCATCGTCCAAAGTTGATTGAGTAGGTTGGCGCTGAACCCAGTTTGGTAAGTGTTCCTTAATCTCGGAATCCAAAGCCAGTTCGGTACTGCCGATGTAGCTGATTCCGCAGTTACACAAGGGATGGTAAAACAATATGATTTTGCGCCGACGGGTTCATCTTCCTTTAATGATGGTGACTGCAAGTTTCCGGGTTCTTTTGGTAACACCGTTTTCGCCACGTAACGCCTAGGCTGAATTTCTTGAAATATATTTTGGTGTCCTTCTTGCTGCTATGTAACCAAAATTCGGTTCATTATTAGTAAAACATTAACAACTTGCAGTCTTGCTCAACTGTATAGTTGCTCACCATTCATTTACACATCTGCTGTAAGTATTTGTCGTTTTACTCACGTTGGCCGGTCCGCTTTTATATATTTTGAACGGACAAGAAATTCGGACATCCGATGTAATTTTTCGGTTCATGAAACCTTTCCTCTAAATTCGTAAGGGTTTTCAGTTTTTTGAATTGCGAATCATCAGAAATGGACAACACTCAGATTATGAACCTTTTGGCTCACTACAGTCAAAGCCTACAGTTTCACTGTATGCTTGGATATCTTACTATTTGGCCAGTTTGACCAATTAACCAAACATTTCTTTTGACACATTTAATTTTTGGCAGTAGATCTTTCGTTAACAATGTAACGGAATGTACCGTATTTCCCATCGCCAAACACACTGGCTTGGAAGTCGTTATTGTATGTTTCCTGAGTAAATGCTTTTAAAAAGACGAGTGGTTTGCCAACATATTTATTCAATTTTATTCCATCCAATGTTTACAATACGAATAAACGGTTTTGGGCTAATCCCTATTTTACTTGCTATACTATTATTTATTTCCCTTCACCATCATGCCAATGGTAAGCGCAAACGCCTGATTTTATTTATGCTACAGAACGTTTTAAGGCTTTACTTTAAGCAACGTTATTATACGCGCTATTTTATCAACATAATTGGTGCGGTACAATATAAGAGAACTAGGATTGTTGTCGCGTTAGTAACTTTAAATTAATGCGGGATATAATACACTTACTCTCACTAAAATAGCAGCACAAGTATATGCCAAAAAATCCAAGAACTCAACACACAAATGTCTAGGAGGATATGGGGTGAGCCTCGATGGTCATGATTTTGCATCCATTAGCGAAGGATCCACCCATAAATCCGAAACTTGTTTAAGCCCTTTTGTTTGAACTGGCTACACCATTTGTCACCTGCTTCGGTTACAGTCCCAGTGATCGTATTGACATAGATTCACTTCATTGTGAATCACGGTCCGCATCGATTTTGCGCACCGCAACCCAAACACGGAACTTGTAATCCAAAGCGACCATACATTAGTAAATTTTGATTACTTTGCATATAAAAGAAGGGAAGAAACTTAATTATCAGAGAACGAGGGATCGGCAATATTGCAGTTAGTTTATATCGATCATCCACCATGGCTGACATATAAAGGCTACTAAAGAGTTTTGCAAGCCATCAGCGAAATTAATTCGAGTTTCCTAAAAGCAACAGTGGAAACGCATACTATTTTCAAGCATCAAAGGACAAACAATTGTCTTGGTTTCAAAATATGTGTAGTTAGTCAATATGAGTTAAAACTAAATTGGATGCAATATATGATAAGCAATCTGCAGATGACCGTTTGCCCATACCAGTAAATAAACAGCGTATGCTCTAGCGTATACTAGGGTATACTCTAGTAAGGAATCTTTCCTTTATTATCTTATGCAAATATCCATAGAAACTGATAAACTCAGAATCAAATAATTTGGCATTATAGCCTATCCCGTTAAATGTACGAGTAACTGTATTTCCATAAGCTGATGTAGCATATTTATTCCTTAATTTGATGTCAAGTGTACAAATCAAGTGGTGTTACTGTGAACCTTACAATCGTCCTGTTTATGCATGCAGATGGATCTCAAGGATATTTACGGTTGATGCATTCATCTTCAAATATTTCAAAAACACCTGTGTCAACATTGGCTTGAGCTTCAGACACATCCAATACTATTTGATTACAGCATCTAATATCAACAAATTGTTCAAGTGCAGTCCATTGTCAAATAACGTCCAGCACGCGTTTTAACACGTGCCTCGTATTCATCTTCATAAAGATTGATGACTAAAAGCGCTATCGAAAAGCGTGAGCCAATAATTTGACAGTCCGCATTATAAACTAGAATAAATGTAATGATTCTGAATGCACCGGTTGACAAAAATTAGGTAACTGAGTGCTGGCTTATAAATATGACTGAAACGCCCAGTTGTGTGCTAAGGATGTAACGTTGCTATGGCAGGCAGAATGAAACTTGCTAAAAATAGTTTATAAGCGGATTATCTAAATACTAATACATATTTTAATAAATCCTATATTACTCTGATTAACTCATAAAAATCAAATTACCACTGAGGCCGGAAAACCACCAACCTTCATTTGGGAAAAAACACGTTAATATCACGCCTTATTTTGTGTGGGTTAATCAGCTCACAAGAAAATTATTATTGTTTTGCAGACAAGACACACAGATAAGAGTTTTAGCAAAATAATGCTTATATGTATCAAACATTTTGTCAAAATTTCGCTTCAAATTTATATTTTTAAAATTTGGGGCACAACACGCAACTTCTGAACAACAACTTATTACCATATGCAGATTGCATTACTTTTACTGCGTATAACCTACTCTTTTTATCTAAAATACGTATTTTGAAGCATAAGCACTGATTATATGCCATAAACTGTCAGCCTGGAATAAGTTAAATATTATACAATAAAACACTGCGGTATGGAAGCCTCTCATACGATGCTTCTTCGGTAAGCAAAAATAAAGGCTCTTGATGGCGTTAAAATTATTTGCGCCTTTGTGTCCATGCAACCCTAGCAGCACTTACGATGAGGACCGTCTTATGAAATGCCGATCAGTGCCGCTTCACCAACACCTAATGTATCGATAAACCGTTTCCCACACAACTATAAAATACAGATGTGTAAAACTTGTGAACAAAACACTAATCAATAATTCAAATTCAAATGAAGGTAACAAACTAAATCAACGTATACGAAGCGATTACTGCCCTGATTTAATTTAACCCATTGATTTACGTCGCCCGGAACTGCAGAATGGAATCGACTCGGAAACAAAACCGGTAACACATAGTTATTGTTTCCCTGTTCTTCTGACGCAATAGTACCAACTGTGGAGTCAAAGTAGATCAACCTGTCGGTGTAGAAATTGTAGGTATAATGGCTCTTCTATTGAATATCTTGGAACATATTTGGAACCGATCGGGAAGTCATCATTTCAGAAAACTTGGCTCTTCTATTGCCCTATGTTTTTATGTCGCAATTAGACAACCTTTCATAAGATGGGTACTCGAGGTTTTGTTTTGTACGATTCCGTTTATCTCTTAATATTTTTAACCACATGTTTGCGAAGCTTAAGAAATGGATGACATATATTACGTGCGTATCGGTAAAATGATGTATTGTCCTCATAACTGTCCTGCAGACATCGATTGTAATTGCGTTATAAATGCACGGATGCCTGTGGCATGGTGACGAGATTGCATAAAATAATGCGGCTGAAAATTATCAGGCTTACAAAAAACTAGCCAAATCCAGAATAAGATCGCAAAAACTAAGATGAGCAAGAATTGTGTTGAGACATCTGCGCACTCTCTAATAATGGCAGTATGACTTATAGATAAAATAATGGACCTTCTGCTTCAGCTTTGCATATCGTCAGATTTTCTGTCAAATCCACTTGGAAAATTTTAAAGACTAGGTTTTTATGAATAGTTGCGCCATGCCCATAAAATAATAAATGTACTTACCAATATACAGTTAATAATTTTAAATACCTGAATAACAGAACAGTGAATACAAATTGCCAGACCGACTATAGGGTGATCAAAACCACTAGTACCATACCATTTAAATAATTGTGTGCAAAAACCAGGACTTTTATTTCATGTTTTATTTCTTAAGAAACCTTTTAATGTATAACGGTATATAAGCACGAAGTCTGTTGATTTCGCGATACATTTTGTTTTCTATTGCTACACTTCTTAATTTACTAATGACCCGAGCCACATACGGTTGTTTCTGCTAATTTATTTTCATTCACAGTATGCCAGTTTATATAAAATATTTGCTGGCTCTCAAAACAACTGTAGTTTTAAAATATGTATGTTTAGTATCGTTTCCTATACAGTAGAAACATGCGAAAAGTCAACAAATGGCACAGAATACCTTGCATGCAACCTGCATTTCAATTAATCGTAGTGCATTGGTAAAGCTAATTTTGAACGCTATTTATTTCTCTGATTGTGAAGAGCAATTTTTCTCAGGACTTTCCTTCGCTCTGAAGTGAGCTACACCTTGACTTACTGACTGTGCCTCAGTTTCCCTCAATCGCTGTACCTACCTGCAGGTAGTTTTCTCCTGGAAACGATGTCCGGTCAATCATTTTATTATCCTAACGTCACTAACGTTTCAACGGACGCTAGCCTGGCCGAAGAGAAATCAGATACTAATAAGGAACCTTATCTCGACGACGTGAAGCATATAATAAAAACATCGGGTAAGTGCCAGCTTTAAAGGAAATTACTTATTGGTGGATAAATAATTTTGCAGATCGAATGGGCTAGTGATTTTTCGAAGGACATGGAGACATTAAATATTTAACTGAATTAGATTGATGATGAGCAGAATTTAACCGTTCAATCATATAAAACATTTAAACCACGGGTGAGAGTATGACAGTTAAACATGCATTGGGTCAAAGGAAACCAAGACCTATTTTGTACGCTTGGTTTGTTGGTAGAGCACAAGCAGAGTTTGCTTACGTTCTGTACATACCTTACTATGTTGACGCAATTACGACATTTGTGTTTTAGTTTGCAAGTACGTATTACCTGCTTCAACATGTTATTGACTATGGCATTTTTGTTAATGAATATTAGCCAGATATGCTGGTTGTAGCCTTATATACTGCCATTGATTTCTCTTTGTATCGTGGTTACTGACTAACGAGTGTAGTGATGTCCTATTGTGGTTTAAAATATTCATATTTCTTTGAATAATGTCGAACAAGTTAACTTAGTTCTCTTTCATGCGCCTTATCCGCTGGCTAGTGAGTGCAACTGTCAGCGAACTAGAACGTTTCAGGCTAGTATAATTTCATGGGATTTAGTCAGTTGAAGCAATTTCTCAGCACACTGTGACCATGTTGTCGAGTATTGCAGGACTTGAAAATTGCCGTCTAGAAACGGGTAAATATCGCACCATTTTGAACGAGAAAATAAATGAAAGCCAAGTTAGGAAGGAATCTGTCTCGAGGTTAATATAATCCCGCCTCGAAAAACAAATATTGTTGAAGATATTTAAGCGCCTGGGATATACTCAATTTCCTAACTATTGACATATATTGATCTTCGGAGAGTAGAATAATCACTTTGCATTACAAATTTTATGGCGGTTGCTCGGGTTCGCCGAATCTACTGCAAAATATCGATGAGGATTCTTGTCGCGCACCAGGTTCTGCCGAGACTTGTGCGTAGCTTGCAAGAGCTTCTGCAGTTAAAAAACCATAGGAAGCACTATTTCAACTCGTTGACACTCGCATTCGAACTGGCTGAGAATGAGTTGAATCGCGCTAAGGACCTTATCAGTATCTACTAGTGTTCCTTTATAACAGAATCGTAAATGCCAGGAGGTGTGCAGCTACCGAGAATGACAAGCATGTTCCGACGCGAAGATGCGCTGCTTTAGGAATTGTGGTGCGCGATCCGGCTAATAACTATTGAAATGTTTGGAAGTGTAGCTTGAAGCGGACAATTTATGAGCCGTTTGGGCTGACTCCTATGCGCCTGAAACCATTTCATCTTCTTCCATATCATAAACATGGGTAGATTTATTTGCTAGGAATATGCATGTCTGTAGTTTAAATGCTTCATGATTATTGAGCCAACCGCATTGCACTGAATTCTGCTCCGGCGTTCTAGATCTCATTTGGACTAGCTACTAACAGCATGTGCACGATGTTTAGTTGTTGAAACCATTGAAGCGAGTTGCAGCGAGTTGCCAAATTCGATTAAGCACAAGCATTCGTAAACTTATGAAAGTAGGATCCTAACTGTTCCCTGAGTCTCTAGTCCAGTGGAGTGTGCACTACTCTAGTGCTAATCCTTTGAGACATCTCGGTCTGTCGTAAAAGCGTAAAATCATTGTGCATTTGATTAGTAACCCAAAAGTATTGGAAAGCTGCTTCAGTAAGCTACATCGGTTTGACATGGGCTAAAGTCAATTTGCTTGCGTGCTTGGAGTGTTGTGGAAAGATACCCATTTATTTAGCACCCAGAACGTTCTACTCAATAGCATGGATTAAAAGCTTTGTTTCGATTTCGCTACTGCCATTCTCAACAGATGCAGATTTTTGCATATTGGAGACAACATTATAAGTGTGCGCTTGGATTGAATAAAGGAAATTATGTCAAATTTAATGGCCGAATCTAAGAATTATAGAAGCTCCGAAGCTTCAGCAGTTCAAAGTCCAGATGTTAGCCTCAAATTAAGCGGATCTAGTAGGATGTTTCTCGGTTATTACTAGCACACGATTCCGGCAAATGAAGTTTGCAAATAACGGACATGCTCTAATTTGTAGCAATAAGTGTGTTTAAATTACTGCTGGATTTCGCTCCGTATTTACGAATGACTTTGCGTCTGCATTGAGTTTGAATTTCCGACATCAGCTGAATTGGAGGAGTTATATTGTCATGTGTATGATGTAAATATTATACCTACATATCTTGACAGATGGCATCTTGTTGTTTTCGACAAGATCTCTTTCCCTACGGGGTCATGTAACCTACCGGGACTTAACGTTTTAACAGTTCCTTGTCAGGCGTTCAAAACCAAGCGACTGAATTGGTCTTCGTTTATTCAAATTTGCTTCCAAAGGGCACTGAGCCATAAACTTTGGAATTTCAGTGCCCATTTTGTCTGAAATCCTTACCTCAAATCCACTTGAAGAACAATTTTAGACAAGAGCTATAATCGGCAAACCTTCTGACACCAGAAAGGCACAGGCGACATAAGCATCACAAAAAGTTTTTGTGTTGCACGGATAGTAGCATTCGCTGAAGCGGAAAAGTCACTCGGTAATGTAAACTGTTGCTCGATGGTAGAAGGGCCGGCTAACATCTCAGCGGTCTCGAGTCATAAAAATGCTACACCTTCCTGAAGAGATCAAATGCGGTCAAAACGCGTTTAGACGTGCATTGTTCTCCGTCAGGTGACATCTAATTATTTATGCCACATCATCTGCGGTAAATGTCATCGATTTGTCTACGGGTTACTTTTATGCTAACCACAGTCTACATTTTGATGGCGGGTGCCATCCACTCACACGACGTATACTTAAAAATATCATTAATTTTCATTATGTACATGTTGTGTCAATTCTAGTCTGTTGTGACTCGGTATTGGAGCAAACACTCAATGTTCCAATTTACATGATATTACTTTGCTTAATTTAAATATACAGGTTTTTATTTCAAATTCGTAAAAATTTGAGGAACGTTTTCAGTGCAAATATGAACCTTAAAAGACTTAGGTACTTGGCGTTGTACAAAAATCAACTGGGATTATGAAACGATGAGTATATCATGGATAATGTAGCAAATGTTTAAATGTTCGCGGCAGGTACATGGCGATCAAAAATTGATGTTTAAAAAATACTTGAAGCGGGGGACCTTCCGGAAAATTTAAGTGTATGCACAGGTTATTTAGGTGGTCGCGTGTCCCAGTAACTTGAGTTAAATCAGGTAACACAAGTAGCGTAACGCATCATCAAGTGAACTGTTGAAATCAGACAACGAAGATGCTGATGTGACAAAATGCGGAAGTTCCACGACTGGAATACAAGAAATGAAAACTTTCCGGCGGCATTCCAGTAGTATATACTAGGTCATCAACTCAGAATGTTGGGCTCTTAGTGAGGTATTCCGTCACAATTACAAAAATGTCGGCATGGGTGAACATATCTCTGGAGATCGGATAAACAAGTGACAAACCACATCGCAGAATATGATGTTTCTAGCCGAAAGCTCATGGTGTCTAGAGTCTTCCTTGGTAAAGGAAGTAGATTATTCCCTTTAAATTTCGCTGTTGTTCTCCCTTATGGATTCTCAAGATCACTGATGTCATGCTTTTACGAATGATGCCAACCTGAATATCGAATTCTACACGTGATCTCACGTAGACGTTTAGCGTTTATAA
>CALYDF020005760.1:0-14043 GCA_944474145.2 Dicrocoelium dendriticum | reverse complement strand
CATCTTTATCTTTACAGTGTTCCACAAAACATAATGTCCCAGTTTGATGAAAAAATAGAGCAATACGTAGGGCACATTAACCAGCTATCCTTTGGTAGCAATAGTTAGTAGTTCCTGGAAGAGTCAAAGGGCTCAAATACATCCGCAGGCCTTAGTTTCCATTTATTCGAGTACTGGCATATCCCTCCCCAACCATAACATGTTGCGGAGTGCCTAACTCAAGTAAGCAACCAACGCAACAATTAGACTGTGTGATTGGGTACATCGGACGTTATTGTCGTTTTTTCGTGCGATATATTGAGACCCCGGTTTTAGCAATTGTTTAGGCTGAACGTTTTATACATACACGAAATGTAGTTCATATTTGCATGCGTACCAGATGGTGGGATGATTGTGTTTAAATTAGTAGAGACATGTTTAATTTACCTGTCGCCATTTTGAATAAAGGCGCTGCTTTTCTTCTTATAGTTGGCCATTTTCTGAAATAAAATAAAGACGAGGTGAACACATGCGGAAGTGTCAACCTGCGGCTGGGGGCACATTTTCTCAAACCATGCGTGTAGACGGCAAAATATTATGAGCGGTGGGACTGTTCAATAGTTTTGAGTACAAATGTGGCCAATTTTGTTATGTAAGCGGTAATCGATTATCGATGCGTTATGTAAAAGCGAGCATAAAAGCGTGGCTGCACGACCATAAATTAAAGCTGGGAATATTGCGCGGTCGTACCTGGCTATATTTGTCTGTCAATCGCTTTGAGTAGCCATACTTCATAAACGATTTAGTGAATAGCTCAAACTCCTCAGGCAGGCAGTCTTTGGATCAGATACGTCTGGCCCGTGTGAATAATGGAGATGGATGGAGACATACTATCCTGATGACGGTTGTGGAGAGTCTATCTCTGTGCTGCCGTGTTGTCTTCTCAAACATTTCCCAATGTCCCGTCAACTGCACGAAGGCAATTTGCAGAATGTGCCCACTGAAATCTCTGAGAGATGAAAATAACCAACCCGTTACACATGATCTCGACAAGTACATCTTGAATGTGTCATAGTACAACTTGATGATATGCAAATAGAAGCACTAGCCTTCGGCATCGATTACAAAATTACTCTTACTAAGATGAATCCATTGTTTGTTGAAGCACAATTTGAGAATTCTTCGACTAAGTAGCTAAACTTCAGTCAACCAGCAATGATGCTGTCAGTTTGTTTAAGAATGAACTGACCGACATTGCTTACAAATTCCTCAGCGTACCAGTAAACGAAAAGTGTTCGCTTAAAAGCCGTCATTTAAAAGCCCTACGGGAGCTGAGAAATAAAGGAGTGGTTGTACTAAACCCTGAAAAACGTCCAGGAGCAGTTGTCGTGAATTAGTGCAATAACGTATAAATGTGCTAACATTCTAATTGACGAAAGCAAATTTCAAAGCACCGACCGGATAGATAGTCTGACAGAGGTAGAGGCTGTATTACCCGACACCTTAAAATTCTTCTACCAAATCGCCTAATTGACGAAACTACCTATATGCACCTGAAGCCGAGCGGTTCATCGACATCACAGCTGTACAGGTTGCCAAATCTCACATGCACAACGTAGTACTAAGACCCATTTTGTTGATGATAAATTCCGCGCAGCGCAACGGCTCGCTGGTTATGTACGGAAGTACCCGCGTCGACTCTGATCATGCTTTGGTACGCTGTCGTTTCTCAATGAACTTTACCGGGAAATACGTGAAGTGTCCCCTCCGTTTAGCAACAGAGAAATTATCTCAGCCTTCGAACAGGCAAGCATATCAAGTCGCACTGGATACCGAACTTTCGTTGTCTTGTTCTAATGACACTGAGCTTCAGTGGAATAGCAACTCGGCCGCCATGCACGACGCAGGAGCATCTGTTTGTGGCACCATCAGTCGTCACCGCAGCAATCTCTGTATATCCGATAGGTCGGTGAACCTGTGGGAATCGAGAACAAAACTGCCGACTGGCTCTGAGCACAATGTGCCTGGACGGGCTATTAGGTGCGAGGTTAAGCGGAACCTAAATGCCGACAAGGAAGCCTGGTGGACCGCTCGGGCTCAAGAAATGGAGGAGGCAGGCGCATTAGGCAATTACCACAAACTCTTCCAGCTGATCCGAACCACTGGTTCTAGGAAACAACATGTCTGTGAGACAATTAGAAACCGGGCGGGTGTACTGTCATCCAACAAGGAGCGCCGTATGGCCCGTTGGGCGAAACACATTCTAGATCAGTTCGAGTGGCCGCCTGCTCCCGGACCTCTTCCTACTCAGGTGAGAGAGGACGTGCCATGCACGGTTAGTTTATAGCCTTCGTCAGTGGCCGGGGTCCAAAACACGATCACAGCTCTCAGTCGTTTTCGTGACGCTGTCCCGGACTCCCTCCAACTGCACTATTTAAGGACGATGGTGAGGTCCTCTGCAGAGCACTGACCTCCTATTCGAACGTATCTGCAAGGAACAAAGTATCCCGGCTGATTGAAACGAATCGCGTTTAGTGGTAATAAACAAGAAGCGGAACCGCGCAGACGGTTCTAATCACAGGGGTATTAGCCTAACGACAATTATGACAAAATTATTGGCATCAATTCTCGTTCGTCGCCGTACTGTGGAAGCAAAATCTCGCATTAGGGAAGAGCAGGCTGGTTTTCGCCCAGGACGTGGCTGTATAGACCTTATATACACTTTGCAACAAGTGCTAGAACAGCGGCACGCATACCGCAGACCGACAATAGCTATGTTCCTCGATTTCAAGAATAGGTTCGATTCAGTCGATCGATGCATTCCGTACGAAATACTTGCGCGGAAATGTGTTCCCACGAAATAGGTGAACATCCTACGTGCTCTATACTCGAACACTACAGATTGTGTCAAGGTTTACGGCTGCTTTTCGGATAGCTTTCCTACCAAGAGTTGTGT
Source organism: Dicrocoelium dendriticum (assembly GCA_944474145.2). Taxonomy (NCBI): domain Eukaryota; kingdom Metazoa; phylum Platyhelminthes; class Trematoda; order Plagiorchiida; family Dicrocoeliidae; genus Dicrocoelium; species Dicrocoelium dendriticum. Next base: position 11,108 of record CALYDF020005760.1, on the reverse strand, counting down.
TCGTCAGGGTTGTCTGATTTCCATATTTTTGTTCAATTTCCTCGTGGACTCCATCATGGGGTGTTTCCTTGCGGAATCTTAATATGTAGGCGTCGAAATGCTGCCTGATGAAAGATTACTTGATCTTGATTATGCGGACGATACCGACTTGATTTTGGACGATGTTGCGGCGGCACAATCAACCCTGAATAGTCTGTCTAGAGCGATTCCATTATTTTGTATGCGTTTCGCACCTTCAACGTGTAAATTGTTGGTGCAGGACCACCAGCCACTTTATGATCCCTTGACTCTTGCCAACGAGGAACTCGAGTTGGTTGAGCAATTCACTAGTATTTGCAGCTGCATCCGCAACGATGGGCACAGAGAAGCTGACGTCAGCTTACGCATTGCAAAGTCAGAGCTGCCTTCTTGAACCTGCGGCATCTTTGGCGACAGAAGGGAATTTCCCTCGGTCTGGAGGGCCGTGTATACGGGGCGACAGTCTGGACCGTTTCTGCTCTATGGTAGTAAGATTGTGCCCTTTGATCGGAAGATCATAGGGGCGCATTCAAGTCTTTGATCATCCTTGTCTGCGAAGCCTTGCTGTTGTCGGATGGTACCAGGGTGTCCGCAACGATGATGTGCGTTGGCGAGTACTAGGTAGTGATAAATATGCTAGCGCCCTAGAACAACAGATAGCAATAAGTATGTTGCGTTGGCTCGGACACGTGCTACGTGTACCTGGTCACCGCTAACACAGGAAGGTCTTGTCTATTCTGCCAGGTGTAGGATGACGCAAAACTCGAGGTGGACAGATGTTGACTTGACAGCGGGAAATGAAGTCACTGACGATCAAACTGGGTGCCGTTGGTCCGCCTGGTTTCCCGTGCCAGAGTTCACGTAACTTGCCTTGTGCTTGGCTTGAGAATTTACAGGACATGGCTCGCAACAGACACCAGTGGCGCGTCTGCTGCCGTCTCCTAATCGAATTGCCTGTTTATTTTGTGATTGGTGCTGAGTTATCTGCCGAGTAATGGCTGATTATGACGCGTGGCAGTGAAAGCGGCAAGGAAGCTGTCTCGCTGATGCCGCCTTATCTTTGCACGATAGCCAGTTGTTTGCGACGGTATGTTGTCTACACAATGTGTAGGCGCATTGGCCCTGTATGTTTGCTTATTACATTAAGGTTTTCAGGTAAGTCCCCCTTCTCCCCTTCTTATTATTATTCTTTATTTTTTCGGTCATCATGGTTGTATGACAGCGAAGCATAAGTTCAAACGACTGATGTACTGCTGTTGTTGATGATTGTTGATGATAGTTCGGTTTCTTGCACCACTGAGGCAGCACTACAATTTGCACAACATTAAACACTCTCCTGAAATAATCGAAGACCTAGACAACATCAACCTAACCAACAAGGTTATGTGCTCAGTGGACGTCCAGTTGTTATTTACTAATGTCCCTTTGCTAGAGACAGTTGATTACATTTGCCATCAGATAGAAGTGGAGAATTTTCGCCTACTAATACCGATAGACCTCTTGAGACAGTCGTTGTTACTTTGCATGCAGCGAATTTCGCTTTCCTAATGCAGCACACTTCGGATCGTCAAACTGGTGGAGTGGCTATGGGCAGTCCGTTGGGCCTGGTACTGGCTGATATTTTATGCTGTTGCTTGCGAGGAAACTAAGTAGACAGATTTCGCAGCTGTTGTATTACTAACGACATGTAGATGGTATCATCAATTTTAGGTCCACGAGGATGCAAATCGAACAGCTAGTAGACCAACTTAATAGTGTTCATGCCAAACTGAAGGTAACTTCTGATTTCGAATGGAAAGAGAGTCTTCCGTATCTCGACATTTTTATAAGTTGCAGGGATAATGGGCTCTTTAAACAATCTGTATACCGGAAGCCAACTTAGTTGGGTCAATGCATACAGTGCACTAGCATCTCACCGTTGGCACACAGGCGTGCGCTGGTAACAACTCGGGCAAGACGTATCTGCTCCAACGAGCTCCTTGCTAACAGTTTGAGATACTCACTAAAATCTTTATGGAGAATGGCTACTCAAAGCCATTCACAGACAAATATAGCAAGGTATGACCGCCCAAAGAAATGGTTTTCACAGCTCCAAATTAAACGTTGTACATCAAGCTATCATTCAAGCATGACACCGCAGCAACTAGGACAATCGAAAACATTGTCTTGGCCATTAAGCTACGTACTGTGCTACGAAGGCGGTAGTTTCTAACAGAACCAGAAAGTTGCCGTCACTTTTAGTAAAAATGATACACCCGTGGGCTCCAAATCATATTGTGTTTACCAATTCGTGCATGACAGTGGCACCAGTTACATCGGCGGTACCGAATGGGCTTAAGATGCCAGGGCGAAGGAACAATTGGAAAATTGTGTTCTGCGCGAAGTTGCTGGATTCACCAAGTTTTCGAGTAAGCTGCAAGGTCCTCCAAAGCAGGTACATATTGGCTACTTGTCACCGGATTAAGGTCTTATCGGTGTTCCGGATCTTGTTGCGTCATACAAATTCACCCAATTTGTGATCAGTGATGTCGTCACAGCAAGCCGACTTAGATAGGCTAAGTGTGTCTAAAAGTAATTAGGTGTCAGTGTGCTATATCCGTCGTGCGAATCCCAACAACAATGATCACAACAATAAATTTCTTTTGCTTGGCCGTGCCTTATAAGATTTATAAATGGATTTCCCTGTTATTACGTTGGTACTGACAAGATAATACTAAGTGCTAGCTTCAGCCAATATTCCTCATCTCAGTCCATTGTTCAAATGATAATATGCCGGATATAGTCTGACTGGTTACTTACTTGGTTTATTAGACGCAAGTAACTGACGGAAAGTGGAGGAGCAATTTTGCTCGCGATGGCGTCGCTGTGGTCTACAAACAAGCACAGATGGCAGATGAGCTACCTGGCTGTCACCGTCTTCGTATTAAGCAAGTCGCATAAATCACTCTGCTGCAATGCGAGTCATGTATAATGAGCAAAGTCTCCGGATAGGTTTTACTTAATTAAACATCTTTCTCTCCTTAGGCTACCGAAAAGCTGCCTGCCCACCTGGAAAGTGACATCTAACATAGCTCAATATACGGAGGTAAGCAAACCATCGCTCGTTGGCGGCAAAGCAGGGCATAATTAGTAAAAATTACTAAAAGGTTGATAAATAGTTTACATGCAAATGGCGCTTTATATATGTAGCGGGTATAACATGTAATTTTCACTGCCTACGCTTTACCTGGTTCGTTATATGACGCAGGTAAACCATCGCAGATACAAATATTAATCCACTCATCGCTCACAATTCCGGGTCCAAGCGTAAGACACATGGCAATCTAAACTAGCCCGCAGTATGCTCAACAAAACACGAGTGAAATCCTAGATAAAAGTTATTGAGCTTAGTAAAGTTGTTCGCTTATAATCATAAACATGGTTACTATATTGGCGAAAATATCCATATAGTCCTTTTGCTATTCTACTTCCAACGTTTTCAATTGGTGAACAGTGAAATCAGGTCGAAGGACAGCATAACATATCCTACTAGCATAACAACGTAGGTTTGTCTGGTATTCAGTTGCCAGCGAAGAGTTTTCATCGCATAGTTGTAATCTACCATTGGTCAATCTGTTTGCTTGCTAACAAAAATAATTCCGAGTGATAGCACTGAACTACCTTGTTTACGTCCTAAAACCATGGAATTCGTCCTCATATAAATTAGAAGTGAATGAACCGGATCCGTGAGAAACATTACTCCATGCACATGAAATTTGCGACAGTTGCCCTCCTCCTTGTATTCATCACGTCAGTGGCCGTCGTCAGTAAGTGCTTATTTTGTTTTTACCCCTGTGCAACTCGATCCTCAACTGAAACAATATACATTTGAACGTCAACTGTACCATCGTATACGGCAATACATCAGTGTCCTCTCATGCCTTGGCGCACGAACGTAGCTTCATCTGCGGAAGCAATTCGCCTATTTTCTTAGGCCGTAGTATCCGTGTTCTACTAAGTGGACAGTTTGACATTTTACTTCTGAACGCTCCATGCGCACTCTACGTATCAACCTGTAATAAGTTATTTGCTGGAAGCCAAGTGACCTAGTCACTTATAGGGAATGCGTTCAAACATATCAGGTTAATGTCCCATTTCGTCCGGTGAAATATCGATGGGGTTTTTAGGCAGGCAATGTTGTCTATCTACTACTAATGACAACGTCTTTCGTATCCTGACTGTATTTTGGGGATCTTACCTGAATTCCGGTGTGTTACATGTAATTATAAGCAAGTAGTAAGGTTTTTACTCACATTACTTGTTGTCAATATGAACACCGTCATGATTTGGATAAAAAACGCATAATATTTCATATGGTGGCGAAACCCATCAATCTGTGGCGATATTGATAACTGATGCGAACGCATGCAGTACCACTATTTCTAGGCGTTAGGTGTTTTTAACTGAGCTGCCGGACCATAAATTTTGAAACTTAGGTCTTGTATTCCTAGTTGCATAGAAAAGCTAAGGACGTTGAATGTAATTGCTTTACGTATTGCTGTATGCTTAAAACATCATCAAAAGCGGTCTTCCACTGCATGAACGCGAGGCTTTAGATAATACTCGGTTGCAATCCCAGGTAATAATGTATGCAAAATCTTAATTTTAATCAATTTAATGCTCATCAACACCGCCATAAATTGGCAACGTTTGCTGCCATTATTAACTGATTCCTCACGGGTACACATTCTGATACCTTCTGATTTAATTTTCCATGAATTGGAATAATTTTATACTATTATTTCTCAGCAAAGGTAAACCATATATAAAACTGGCAAAAATAGTATTACTGTTGGGATCCTTGCCTATACAATATTACCGTGCGAGCTTTATTTGCCTATAGCAGTCATTATCTCCAACATGTTATTTTATAATCTAAATCATCCAAGGTTATTGCCTTTCATTTACCTGCCATTAAAAACCTTTGCGATTTAGTATTCCACTTCCAATGTTTTCCATATTTGTTTCAGGTTCCGGTGGAAGTAAGCCAGAACGAAGTGAAAATGTCTATTGTTGTGCTTGTGATTGTCCGCGTTTAACCACAAACTGAACCATATGACGTCGCAGATGCAGCGATCTAGAGTCAGCAAGGGCGTTCATGCGGCTTGTTTGCCGTACGTAAGGCTATGTGTAACTTTGTACTTCGATATCCTAAGAGTAGAAAAATGGACGGATCGGCCTATGTGTCCTTGATATCTCCTGCACCTAAAGTTCACGTGTAAGATTAACACAATTGCAACATTTGTCAGGACGCCGAACGGCTTATTGAGGATATCTAAACGCCATTCGCGTCCTTACTTGCACAGCGTAGCGGAAATTTCGAGTTGCGTTTCCGAATATTGTTAACTTTCTTTTGCTGCATAGGACAAGCAGCATACTCATCTTAATCCAATTTTCCTTGGGGCACATTTAGTCACTGCTCTTCAGCCAGATTTATAATTCCAATAACCAAGGTTGGCAGGCTTTCATCTCCTACACATACCTACTATCACACATGTAAAATCTCTTACCCACGCAGACATGTTATGTTTGGCTTAAGCATTTTAACAAATTTATTTTCTCGTAGATGTTGACGTCGGTAAGTTTACAATTCACTGTAGCTGACAGATTTATTTATTGGGGCGCACCATATTTTATATAATCTTAATTCGCAAAGGCAAGGTCTAATTGCTTGTTGTAACGCCATTTAACAAATTTTGCTTTCCTTTGTCGTGTATGTAATTATAACGGCTGCATTCGGGGCTCTATATCTCACTATTTGCGCGACAAATATTTGTATACAATGCAATCCGTCAGGTTGAAATGGCATAACCGACGGCAGCTACGGTTTCATTTCGCTGTCAAATGCTGGCAGTGTAATTTAAAATTCCGTGAAAATAACACAGCTCTGATAACACGCCATAAATGATTGGATATTTATCCAGGATTCTGGTGCATATATATGCGCGTGGGATTCAGATAGCAGCATGATTAGGCACACATCTGGTGTGTGACCGCGTGACGCGCGCTCCTGGATAATTGTGTTACTTCTCTCCATTCGCCTCCATTTTGCGCCACATCTTTGGAAGTACACTCAATCGTCTCGGATTTTCGAGACCTATCCTACGGATTCAGTCTTTCTGCAGTATTACTAACGACACACTGGTGAATCCTGAACACCCTCTTTGACAGATCATTCGGGAAGACCTGCTTGTGGAACTGCGTTGTTTTTTATTTTTCCCACTCCATTGGGATACCCTTCGACGGAGCTTTTTTAAGGCTACTAGACAACTTCCTACTTATTGTAGTGCACCTCTCGATACCACAAATAGAGGCTCTTTTTTTGAGCACGCAATTACCGCTGTAACTTCCTTAGCGCGTTTTGCCACGCAAAGCCTTTGTTATATTGCAATGCCCACTTTTCCTCACGTGCACATGATGGGCCTACGCAGTGTCTCAGCTACGCCAATGAACAATAAATCCATGGTAAATAGTGGTCTAGCCACGTTGGTCACCAAATGCTCGCTTTGTTCCAATTCCTTCGATGGGGCTACAACACACTGTATGTCGATCGACGGCTTGTGTGTGTGTGACGCATGTTCAACCAAACCATTGGCTAGGGTTATTCAAGCGCTTATGGCGAAATGTGAAAGTTTAGCCCTAACGGTCACAGAACTAAAGGAATTGACTACTAGCTTGGTAAAAAAACCTCTGAACTTGATTTGCAGATTAGTGTATTAAGTAGCCCGAATCCCAGACCTGTCAAAGGCGAGAGCCATTTAGTAAAAAAGCCACACAGTACGGTAAAAATAGCACACCGTTGTTGATGGACGCCAGCGAAGACAGGCCCGTCGAACGACCTCCCAAGTTTTGTGAAGTGTCTCAAGGCTTAAACAGCTATGCACAAACTGCACGCTCAACCCTGTCACGGGTTGGACAGCAACATTTGACCCCCACAAACAGCACAACAAACGGCGTTCCGCGTATGCAACCATGTACCAGCGCAGGCTCTCCCTGCACAAGGGACAAGATGAATAGTCAACCTAGACGAATGTCCACCAGTAACAACTCTCAGGATAAGCAGTTAGTGTACAACAAAAACGCTCTGACAATTATGTGTTCAAATGTACCAGAACCCACGAGCGAGTCGCTAAAATGTAGGTAAGTGGAAGAACAAAACCGCTGGGCAGAGTTATGCTGTGCTCTCGAAATTAACGTTCCTGCAACTAGTCTTACGCGCATTTCCCGAAATTCATCCTCGCCGCATTTAGGACAACCTCGGTTATTACGAGTAACATTTGGTAACACACGCGACCTGGAGGATGCGCTCCTGACAGGCCACAAGTTGACGAATTCCTCTCTCAACGCCCGCATTTTCCCAGATAAACCATGGATAGAAAGGCAAAAATGGAAATCCGACCCAGTCGCGTCACGACATGATGCGACGAAGAAATTAGTGCTGATCCACGGTGTTCCAGAACTTAACCATGGCGATATAAATGAACATCAGAAGCACGATATAGAAGAGTGGAGGTACATAACGGAGCTCTATAACATAAAAATATCGTGACTTTCGATGTCACCCGTCTAGCGGCCTCCTTAAACTATCAGGGTAACGGACCAAAAATTTTGTAAGTCACTGTGGCTACACCTGAGATGGTGTCAACGGCCGTCCAAGCGTGACACGACGACAGAAAACGTGGGCCACCTGAAGTACGTTTAAGACCGTTCCTAAACAAAGTACGGGCCACAGATTCAGACTAACCGGACTCGGTTGTTCCTAAATCAGGTCAGATAAATGTGCAAAGGCCTGTGACAAGAAACGTACGCAGACTGGCACAAGCTGTGCCGGTCAACCACAACGGACCGAGCTCCTAATGTGTCAACAGATACAGTGCTGCTACACAAACGCTCTGGGGCTCAACTCTAAGCTACCTGAATTGCGCCATCGACATAACACAATCAACTGGAATATCATAGCTGTAACTGAAACCTGGCTCTCCAATGACATGGTCGACACGGAAATCGAAATCAGTGATTTGTCAGTTATTCGCAATGATCGTCCATCTCGCGGTGGCGGCGTTGCTCTGTACTATCGAAATTGTCTGAGATGTGAGGATATTAACGAACGTCACCTTGCTGTCTCCTACGCTTTGTTTTGCGGAATGCAGCTAAATGGCCGAGATGGTGAACATTCGAAGAAGAAGTGGGATGCTTGTCTTTTGGCAGTTGTCTACAGGCCACCGAACTCCACCACAGACCGAGATGACATTCTGTTAAACGCGCTTCATTATGCAGTTTCTCAAAAGTACTCACATTGTTTAATCATGGACTATTTTAATGTACCCTCAATTGTCTCAGCGACTTCTAGTGGTCCTTACTTCAAAGCAAAGATTCTCGAGTTTATGGATCAAGCTGCTCTGTTCAACCACGTGCACCGAACAACTAGACGCCGCGGTTCAAATAAGCCATCGCTTCTAGATTTAATCCTAACCAACGAAGAGTTGATGATTGAGACAATTTCATACGATCCACCATTAGGCAACAGTGACCACTCGGTGTTGAATTTTGCATACGTGTGTTACGCCAATACTACAGAAATCAGACATGAAAACAGACGAATTATAACCAACTATTCCGTGCATCACAGCCTAACGACAACCGTCAACTGGGACCTCAATCTGCAGAGCACGGCAGACGACGCGTGGAACGAACTAAAAGACAAAATTAGCTGTGTCAGGCAAGCAGCCTCTAAAGTCATACCATTACGAGTGCCGCGCCGGACCAACACCTGGATCCGAAGCAGAACGCGTAAATGGATTAGCACCAGAGACGAGATCTGGAGACAATACGCGCTGAACAATTGCGACGCCACCTGGGAGAATTACAAAATAGTGAGGAACTATTGCACATCACTCCTTAGAGCCTATAAGTACGAATGGCAGAAAACATGGTACTTAAATTCACGAACAATACAAAACTGCTGTACAGGTACGTGAACAGCAGAAGGAAAGTTAAAACAGGAATACCACCACTCAAGACGGATGGTGGCCTAACGACTACTGCTGTGGATGCTGCGAACGCATTACTTGTGCAGTTAGGTACAGTGACTGCAAACGCCATAGAACCTTTGCCAATCCAGCATTCACCCAACGTGGTCGGCATATCAACTGTCACTTTTACCTCAGAAGCTGTCGCTAGCAAATTACGGTCTCTAAGAGAAAATAGCGCTCCGGGAGTCGACAAGATCAGACCCAAAGTTCTTAAAACTCTTGCTCCTACCATAGCAGCACACCTCGCAAGCTTTTTCCAAAGTCCACGCAATTCCCAAACACTTCCGTCTGAGCGGAAAAGCGGGATAGTCACTCCGATATACAAAGGAGGTAAGCGATCGGATCCTGCCAACTACCGACCCAATACTCTCCTCCCTGTTTTATCAAAGGTAATGGAATCGTTAGTTGCAGATGAAATTACACGACATTTTAAGAGTCTGAAGCTAATTTCTCACCTCCAACACGGCTTTAGGCGCAAACGATCTTGCCTCACAAATCTGCTTCTTGCTCGGGATCCATGGACCAAAGCGCTTAATGAAGGATCTCCCCTTGATGTGATTTACCTAGACTTTTCGAAGGCAATCGACAGAGTCAATCCCTTAGCTCTGCTTTATAAGCTTCGTGCCTACAGTATCCATGGTTCCATACTCACCTGGTTAGCAGCATATTTGCATGACAGAACGATCAAGGTCAGAGTCGCCGATGCCCTCTCGGAAACCCTCTGCATCTCCAGCGGTGTTCCTCAAGGATCCGTCCTTGGTCCCCTCCTCTTTCTGGTCTACATTAACGACATCCCGGATAATATTCAATCCTGGATGCAAATTTTTGCAGATGACGCAAAAATCTGGAGAGTTATTCGCTCAACATCAGACTTTGCCCTCCTCCAGAATGATTTGGATAGAATCAACAATTGAGCAGATATAAATCACCTCTCCCTGAATCCTGCCAAGTGTCACCTACTGTCATTACGCAGCAATCTTGCCAACACGTACCTCTTGGGGCAGTACGTTTTACGGCGGGTGACCACAAAAAAAGACTTAGGTATCATTGTGCAAGAAAGTCTGGGGAAATTGCTCCAATGTTCCAAAGCAGCGAACGTGGCGAACATGGACCTGAGACATTTGAGGCGAGCTTTTGGTGTTTTTGAACGACGGTTGGTACCCATGCTTTTCAACTCCTATATCCGTCCCCACGTCGAAAATGCCGTCCAGGCTTGGTGCCCATGGTTAAAACGGGACATTCATCTCTTAGAGCAGCCCCAACGAAGAGCTACCAAGGCAACACGCGGATTATCTGGTCTCAATTATGAAGTGCGTCTCAGTTTAATCGGAACGTTTTCCTCCGAATACCGACGACTACGCGGAGATCTCACTCTCGCATACCGGATATTAACGGAAAGCGATCACCCGTGCAAATCGCTGCTCACCCCAGCCTCATATAAGCGATCGAGAGGTCATAACCTCAAGCTGATAATCCAGCACTCCCGATTAGACTGTAGAAAATATTTTTCCTCTTTTAGAATCTTTTCACAATGGAATGATTTGCCAACGCATGTGGTAAACGCTCCGAACATCAGAGCCTTCAAACAATTGTTAGACATTCATCTGAGTGAAAAACAACAAATTGTGGTGTGATGTATTAGGTTTAGACTATTGGCATTTCAGTTCCATGCCGGAATCTCATGATTTTTATTTATTTTGCATTTACCATCCCATGGTCTTGTAAAGCCAATGCTTTTTATCCCATCATACACTATTAAACTATTAAACTATTAAACCGACACCTTTTTTACTGGTACTCATCAATTTGGTGCTATAATCCAAGTGTTCAAATTTTGGTGAACAACGTAAGGATAATGTGTATTCCTTGACATTTGCATTGTTATTTATGATGCATACAATCTGATCGGACGACATCAGATACGCTATTTAAAGGCAAATTTTCAAAATGTAGTATGAATGAGACAAAAGCATTTTTGTTATCAATGCGCGTAACCAGGAATTTAAGTATGTATCTTAT
>CALYDF020005759.1:0-14046 GCA_944474145.2 Dicrocoelium dendriticum | reverse complement strand
GAACAATGAACAATGATTTATCACGAGATAAAAGCAAGTGCTTGACACGTCCCGTAAGATGGTAGCGGTGAATATGATGCAATTAAAATATGTGTGGGTCATCTATCGAACGTCTGCCGAGATGAATACTTTGATAATTAACATTAGTGTGAAATATAAAAGAAATATCGCGCGTAAACATTCAGAAAGACACTGGGGCGCAGTGATAGTTGAGGTAAGGAGTGCGAAAATATGGTCGCGCACTTAGGTCCATTTGATACATTAGTCCTGTTGAAAACATGCTTGGCGTAATCCACAACAGAGGAGCTTAGGTAACAAAACGTTGGGAGCTGAGAGCAACATCTAACCGTTTTTTGAAAACATCCAGGGTAGGAGAGGATACTACTGAGTCTGAGAGTGCGTTCCATGGTTTGCAAACTCGAATGGAAAAGTAATTCCGTCGACACTCTAGATGGCTGTATTGTTCCTTCAACTTTAAGCACTTACCCCTAAGCTGCGTGTTGTGGCTAAGTTTCAACAAATGTCGGCATACGTGGTTGGGGTCACTCAATATCTGATACGCTAATATGAGATCGCCGCGCAGCCTTCGATAACGTCCGCTGAAAATTCCCAGCAACTTCAGTCTTCGGTGGTAAGAGTGATACCGCAGGCCCATCACGTTCTTTGTTGCTCTCCGTTGTGGTGCCTCTATCGCTTCTAGGTCGCGTTTCAACCAAGGTTCCCAAGCTTGGCTTGCGTACTCAACTTGCGGGCGCACGTAGGAATTGAGCATCATTGGGAAGATTGATGGGTCAAATCTCCCGAATGCCCTTCGCAGCATGCCGACGTGCTGGTTGCCTCTTTTGGCAGCTACCTCAGCCTGTTTTGAACAGCTGAGGTCGCTCTGTACGATCACACCAAGACCACGTTCCTGGGAGCTATTCTGCAATGCGTTTGTCCCAAGCATGTAGGCGTAGTTATGTCTATGGCGTAATTGTACTACGCGACATTTGTCTACGTTGAACGGTAGAGCGTTTTGAACTGACCAGTTCGACACTGTGTTAAGATCGTGCTGGAGCCGTTTATGGTCATCCGGTCCTCTGATCCTTCGCCATATCTTGATTTCATCAGCGAAAAATAAGAAATCGGAAGTAATTGATCTCGCCAAATCGTTAATGAACACCAAGAATAGACGAAGTCCAAGAACCGAGCCTTGTGGTACTCCACACGTCACGTCGATTGCATGAGAAAATGATTCTCGGACTCTCACCACTAGCCGTCGTTCTTGTAGAAAACTGCTAATCCAACTCAGGATCGGATCGCCAATGCCGTAGTTCCGAAGCTTCTGAAGGAGAACTCGATGGTCTAAATGATCAAACGCTTTTGAAAAGTCCAGGTAGATGACATCGACTCCAACTCCATCATCAACAGCTTCAGTCCAGCTATTACGTGCAATTAATAGGTTAGTATTACACGAATGCTTTTAACGAAAGCCATGTTGCTCTGGGGCTATTAAATTGTGGCTTTCCAAATATTGCACCAGCGCGTCTGCGACGATTGATTCCATCACTTTGGATAGTACGGGAAGTAATGTTATTGGACGGTAGTTTGCAGGATCAGTGCGGCTACCTCCTTTATGGATAGGAGTGATGACCCCTTGCTTCCATACTGGTGGAATAAGGTTTTCCTCTAGACATCGCTGATAGAAAACAGCCAGTGGTTCTGCTAGATCACTAGCCACTGCCTGTAGAGCCTTTGGTCGGATGTTATCAGCTCCGGGAGAACTGTGGATACGCAAGGATAACAACTTCTTCAACACAGCCTCCATAGTGAAGGTGATGTTTTCTAAACCAGATGGTGGAGTATTAGAAATGAGGTGAATGTTTGGGCTCGACACTTGTTGGAACGTTTGGGAGTAATGAAGCCGTAGGAGAGCAGCTGCTTCCATTGCTGACCGCGTGTATCCATCAGCCGTGACTAGCGCCGGAACCCCTCGCTTTACCTTTCGAAGGCCGTTAATGTGCCTATACAGGAGTTTGTGGTTAGTGCAGAATCGCTTCATTAACTTCTGCTGATGCGTGACCTTGTCTTCGCGGATCAGTTTCACACAGAAGTTACGATGTGTCACGTATGCAGTCCAGGTTTCGGCATTCGGGCAACCCTGGTGATTTCGCCATGCCAAATCCCTCCGGGGCATACATTTACGTGTTCTGCTCCTCAGAAATGACTTACTCTGGTTTTTGGGTTGCAAAGACTTCTGTTCCGATGCTTGCGCTACCAGTGTGCTCAAAGTCCTTGTAAACATATCCCAGGCCAAATCTGGGGAGCATTCGAATAAGAAAGTCCAAGATGTATCCTTAACAAGCTTGGACAACACATTGTAGTGCATGACAGTGTGCACTTTATCCTCCTCCTTTTCCGGGTGCTCGGCATGGCATATATAATCAAAGAGTGGAGTGACATGATCAATACGACCCAGTGGTGTGCTTGTAACTATCCCGCCAACCATGAGTTCGTCGTTAGCTAGCACAAGATCCAGTATCGACGGCTTGTTAGAAGTTCGAAATCTGGTGGGAGAGGTTACGTGGTTGTAAAGAGGGTGGCTAGCAATAAGTTCTTGCAAACAGGCTTTAAACTGCATACCGTCGGTTGCCGCCGTTTCTATGTCGTGCACGTTAAAGTCTCCCGCGATAAGAATGTGGGTGTAGGACTTGTTCAAAGCAAACTGAAAAACGTGGTTCAGTTTGTAGTCCATTTCCGACGTTGAGTTTGGCGGGCGATAAACCACGGCTAGTAGACATGTGTCCTTGTTTCGCAACCAAAGGCGGCACCAAAGCGAATCGGGAGCTCGGATTTCCGGGTGATCGATAACTTCACATCGGAGGCTTGTATTACAGTAAAGAATCACACCGCCACCCATTCCGGTTCTATCGGTCCGAAGCAGCGACATACCGGGTAACTTGATCTCACAGTCGGTTATCTCAGGGTTTAACCATGTCTCTGTAATCATGACGAGGTCCCGCGGTTGTGAGGCATGGAGTTCTCTAAGTTCGGCCAACTTGCTTCGAAGGCCTTGAGCGTTTGTGTACGTGCAAGATAGGGCTTTTGTGGTTAGGAGTTCATTGGTGGATGTTAAGTTTTTGTTCGCTTTTAAGCCGGCCGTTAGGTGGCCGGCAATTAATCGTTTTTTGGTTTGTGTATTTCAGTCGTGTTACATGACATTATTGAGCGTTACTGAACTGATGGTTCACTCGTGCTGTGCTCGGTCCTCCTGTGTGACGTGGGCGCTGTTGTGTCGATCTCTCCGAGGGACTGTGCAAATAAAGAATTTGCAGGGTTTGCAAGTTCCGTCGAATTTCTTCCGACTTTTGGTCGTTCGTCTGCTGCCTTTAACCGTATTTCTGTTGGCAACCTAGCTCGAAACTTTAACCAGCTATCCAACAGTACTTGCGTCATTCCCTCAGAGTGTAGTATTACCTTTATTAGCCTTGGACCGCAGCCCTTGTAGTTAGGTGACAACGGAACTCTTGTTAGGGATTTGGCAATAACATTGTTAACACAGAGTGCTTCGCGGATGTAGCACCACTGTTCTCGGTCATGTGTTTGTGCATCGTGATCAAAGGCATTCAGGAGCTCGGGAACATCATGAACAAATATTGTTTTCTTGCTATCCCTAGTAGCAATACCGCGTTGCTCCAGTGCTTCTTTTGCGCGGTCTTTCCAAGGTAGATCAGGTAATATGCGCACTCCGCTCGGTGAGTTGCGAAGACGAACTGCTGAGAGCAGGACAGCCTCTGTCTCATCTGCTGAGTTTGGAGTTACTCGAAGAAATCGAGGTTCACCAGAGTGCACTGAGGTCGGGTGACGTGCTACGCGTTGCAGCATTGCAGGCTCAACCCGAATACCAATCGCCTCGCAGATGGAACTCCACTGGTTGCGATCGTCTTGCAACTTGCCTTTTATTGTGCCAGATTTGGATTCGGGAACATTGGTGCACACGAGAGTTAGCGCAGCGTGGTTTTGTCTAGCAAGTGTTGGCTTTATACTTTTTGCCGGCAATTCAGGTTGTTTAGAGGGCATCACTGGAGTTGACAGTGAAAGCTGCTTTGGGCCACGCGTGCTCGGTACTGAAGATGAACTTATGTGTGTCGCTCCCGGTGTGTTTGTCGATGCAATCGATGCGTACGTTACCTGCTTGTTATCTGCACCGGATTTCCTTCGGCTGTGAGCTATCGGTGTCATGGCTGAATCTCCAAGTGAAGCGTCTATGGTTGGAGAAGTGGACGCAGGCATGTTTGAGGCTTGCCCACTGATGGGAGTGAGGTGACCCAGTGGGTTTAGAGTCACAGAGGTTGCAGTGCGGTTGGATCGTCTAGCTCTTTTCTTCGGTTTAGACGCAGAACTAACTTTGACCGGGTGAGGTATTATCGTGGCCATATTTACCTCCGAGGGAGCGACCTTAGTATTTACAAATTGTGCGATTATTTCAGTCATCCTATCGCATTTTTTCATTAGCAATGATAAACAGTTGACAACTGGAATCACTTGACATGATGGGCAAAACCAAATTGTGTCAGCAACTTGGTTTGTCTGTCTCACTTCTTGGACAGATTTGCCTGCACATTGCGGGCAGTACGATTTAATGCAGCTGGAACAGGTAATACTGATCTTAAGCACTTTACTGCAGTTGTCTGCACAACATAGGCGACGCTGAACCATAGGAATTCTAGTTGTCCTCTTGTTTACAACAAAGCCTTGGTGAGAGTATTTTGCGCTAGGGGTGACGCACGAATAGGTCAGAACACGCACACGAACTGAGAGTTGTTCGACCGCACCAAAGTCAGGCGTAAGGGCAGATGGGGGTCGTAACGCGCAGACTGTCGGATTCAGCGATCAATAGACTTGCAGTGGTACACACACAAACAAAGCGGCAGCGTGTGTTAATCGGCCTGCCTTAAACGACGATGCAGGTGGAGCGCTGATAAGCTTCCTGAGAGCTGCTCAGTTGATGAGCGGAGCAAAAAAGCTATACCTTTGTTATGCTGCAACTTGCAGGGATGGTTGCCGCCTAGTTTGGGAGTCCTCAACTTCTTCTTCCGAATGAGACCAAAATCTTTTCCGAAAGACCGGTCTGATGTAGTTACACAAGTGAAATTCGGCAAAGAATATGCCGAAAACTGGGAACTGGAGAAAAAGTATATTCCACACCGGTTAGATCCAAGAGTTGGGAAGCACTGACTAGAGCTCGTCGAACTGGTTCGAACGAGCGCACGCACAATATTTTGTGAGGAGAATTCGAGTGGCCACAAAGGGCAAAGCGAGAGACGAGTTACAGTGCGGCCGCACGGTAGGCACAATTCTGTGCATCTCTTGTGTGCATCTCTCGCCCCGCGGACCCTACCAGGCCAGTTCGTTTGTAGTAAGAGGGAGTGAAGTGCAAGCTAAATAAACAAGCGTAGGTATGTTAGGTAAATAATAATGAGAGCAACGTCAATAGCGAGACTGCTGTCTACTGCTCTAGCGCAGCTTTCACGAGCATGACACAATTCAGAAGGACAAGACGGCAGACGATGAAGCAAAGGTTACAAAGATCTTGAAAGAATTGAAACAGATGAAATTGATAACCGATATTCAATTTCAGCAGTTAACTCCTGTTGGCTCCCAACCTCCTCGGCTCTACGGCTTGCCTAAAATACACAAGCCACAAGTCCCTCTGCGTCCAATAATTGACATGTCCGCGTCGGCACACCACTTAGTCGCGAAATGGATTGTGCCGTTATTGGAACCCGTACGTAAGGAACTCTCTATTCATTCTCTGAAGGATTCGTTCGAATTCGTCGATAAAGTGAAAGAGCTAAAATTAAATGGTAAACAAATGTTTTCCTTCGATGTCGAATCACTTTTCACAAATGTCCCACTGTTTGAAACTGTTAATTTCATCTGTGAGTATATAACGGAAAGGAACCTAAACGTTGGCATTCCGGTGCCCAAGCTCAAGGAGTTAATCTTGCGGTGTACCTTTAATAGACAGTTCCTGTTTGATGGAATCTATTACAGACAAATCGATGGCGTGGCTATGGGGTCCCCCCTTGGACCTCTTCTTGCCGACATCTTTCTCGCTAAGCTTGAGCGCGGTCCCATCCAAAGGCTTATTGCCTCATTTGATTCTTATTGGAGGTATATGGATGACACTTTCATCATCTGTGATTCGCACATTGATGTCAACCATTTGCTGGACCAGTTCAACAGTGCACACCCCTTAATAAAATTCACTAGTGAAATGGAGAATGAAGGTAAGCTGGCTTTTCTGGACGTTTTGTTGAGGAGGCGCGAGGACGGATCACTTGAGCGTAGAGTCTTCCGCAAAGCTACTTGGTTAGGACAGTACACACACTTTTCGAGCTTTGTCCCTCTGAGGTACAAACGCAACTTAGTACGTTGCTTGAATTACCGGGCCACCAAAATTTGTAGTCCCGAAACTCTCGAAGACGAGAAGGACCGAGTTGTGAAAACACTTCTTGCGAATGGATACCCAGAGCCTTTCATCAAAAAGCATGCCATGACCCGTGAGCGTGATAAGCCCGTAGCAACGGTTCCGAAGAAGGATGTGTTTCTCACTGTTCCTTTTAAGGGAGATATCGCCTTCGATCTCCTGAACAGAAGACTTTCTAATGCCGTAGCAAGAACCTACCCGGCCGCCCAACCGCATGTAGTTGCAGAGACCGCTCCCTTCATAGCTCAACGCCTTAAAGACAGACTGCCAGTGTCGTCCGAATCGTACATTGTTTACCAGTTTACTTGCACCTGTGGTGCAAAGTACCTCGGGCATACGACCAGGCGTCTGTCGGTACGAATAGCTGA
This sequence comes from Dicrocoelium dendriticum, assembly GCA_944474145.2. Classification (NCBI taxonomy): domain Eukaryota; kingdom Metazoa; phylum Platyhelminthes; class Trematoda; order Plagiorchiida; family Dicrocoeliidae; genus Dicrocoelium; species Dicrocoelium dendriticum. The sequence goes on along the minus strand of CALYDF020005759.1, from coordinate 7,206 downwards.
ACATTGTCCAGGGTCATTGCAGAGAGGCATGCACAGAAGTATCAACAGCTCAATTATGGAGCATCTAATTCTTAGTGGGCATCAGATTCTGACAAAAGATGCTTTCAAAGTCTATTATGCCGTACCGAGGCGGTATCCGAAAGGGCTAAGGAAACGCCTCCTGCAGACAGCTGAAGCCATCGCGATCAGGCTAACACAACCAGAGCTATGCAAGCATAGGGTGCTCGTGCAACCCTTGACTTTGCCATGGCCCTGATGATAAGGTTCCCCGGAGTATCTCGCTTAACCGGGTGCTATTTATTTGCGTAATTAACTAATTTTATTTGGTTAGTAATTTTTCCCTTTCTGTTTACACAAGTTATTTAGCTGTCGGTTAGCCCGATCACGATGTCACCTGATTAAATCGATTCGAGCATCAAATGAACATACTAAAACTGTTCAAATCGTCCCATCCGTCCTCATTGTTACTTGCACCAGTTTACTAATGCATTTTACAGTCCTGTAGTTGTATTTGCCTGATGTGATCTGCCGAAAAGAGATCTCTTTGCAACACTGTGTTTTAATCTTCCATGGGCATTATTTATGAACTAAAGAAATAAATTAGTCAGACAAGAAAATCCCTTACGGAACTGTGTTGTGCAGTGCTGAGGGGGTTAAATATGTTCTGGTAATTATCCACCAACTCACTGGCCAGTTTTTCGAACAAAAATTACAACCCTTCTCAGGCTGACAATCCGGTACTTCACTGGCGCATAAATGTCACTCTAAACTGGAACAGATGATTGCATCCTTCCATTACCAAGGCATAGCTGTCCAGCGATATTGAAAAAAAGTCGTGAGGTCAACTTAGTTCCTTGACTAATTCATGCATCAGTTTTGGATGAACTGAATCTTAGCCAGAAGGATTTGAAGAATGTCGCCATAGCAATTGTCCGAAGACTTGTAAATTCCTCATGTTGGTTTCAGTTACACAGGATTACCGTTAGACACTTGTGACCAACTTAAACTAAAGTTGTCAGATCTAACGCGTAGACACTGGTATACTGTTTGCTAAGTATACAAGCTATGGCATAGTCGGTATACACCGGGATGTAAGTCAAGGCAGCATCTCGACAGCTAAAAGCATTTCACTTCAAACCAACAAATGCCGCGTTAGAAGCACAAGCGTTGCTCTGTTGTCCTGGCAACCTATTGAGCGTGCATGAGTTCGTGGACCTACCGACTAGATACATGAGCAACCAGCTTCGGTCTATCTTGCACGGTAACGTTGGGAAGTAGCACGAGGTCGTGAGTGCTATTACATACGGCTGTCGTATAGGAGCCAGTGACTATTTCCGCGTAGCGTTTCGAAGCGCACACTAAGGATCATCAGGCAACTGCTAAGGAACGTCCAAAGGTTTGGTAAGCAGACTTCAACGCAAAGCGGGACAAAGCTTCAGTTCTCTATTGTGCGGTCTCCGTGACTGCCAACGTGGAGGCAGCTATGGGAAATGTAAGGCATACATCACCGACATCTCTGCTTAACACATCACACGCATTAGGAGACATATGACACAACTGCAGCCTCCTTGGATAGATCGCACCGACAACCAGCTGCTCAGGAAGCACTCTAAGTGCTGGCGAACTTACCAAGAGGCTTCATCAACTAGCATATACGTAAGCAATCTAGCGATTAGGAATAAATGTAATAAACAGCATAGTACTGCTCGTCTTCATTACGGGAAGTATTCAGCTAACGCAGCCTAACAAAATCTGAATAAGTTTTTTGCTTACGTAAAATGGCGCAGCGGTACAAACTTTTGGATACCACCTTTACTCCGTATGGACGGGTTCCGTGAGCATACTGTCTATGATCAGGCTTGTGAAAATAAAAAACAGTACGCTGGAGGCTTTGTTCGTGATACCATTCTAACTTGGGTTAAGCTAGTCAGAATAGTCCCGGAGGATTCTTCCCTAACTGAAATCGTCATAACGGAGGCACAAGTTTTCAGGCTATTGCAAGGGTTACAACATTCCAAAGCTTCTGGCCCTGATTCAATTCATCCGAAACTGTTGCGTGAAATGGCCGCTGAGCTAAGTAGCCCTCTTACATGCGTGTTTACAGTATCGCTCGATTGTCGTGCCTTACCTTCGGAATGGAAGGGAGTAATCATCTGTCCGAGTTTTAAGGGCGGTGACAGCGCTCTGCCCGCGAACTACCAGCCTATCAACTTGACAAGCGTAGTGGTTATGCTGTCTGAAAAATTGGTCAGGGATTCGGTGGAGGATCACCTGAATAAACGCAAGTTTCTCAATGCTGTACAGCACGGATTCTGTGACATTCGTGTTTCACGAATATACTTGTAGCACGTGAAACCTGAGCTGTGGCATTAGATGGCGGTCACGCTATTGACCTGCTTTTCCTTGACTACACGAAAGGCGTTAATGCTTTCCCACATCATGTCAAGCACCTGCTTTTTTACCCGTTATAAATCATTGTGCATTGTTCATCAGCAACGCTTACTAGAGTTGTGGTCGCATGGGATATCTGGTAGCGCTTTTAAATGTGTATCATTCTAGAGAGAAGAGAACAGTTTGTACGGGTGGGGCGTAGCCTTAAGCTAACCCAAGCTGTTGGTAGTGGCATCCCGTAGGGCGCGGTTTTGAAGTCGTTGCTTTATGCAATTTTCGTCTATGACATACCCCATACGCTTAGGTACCATCGCTATTGTTTGTTGATTACCTCAAGCTCTGGCCTATTGTGGATATCCCATGGTGTTCTAGAGCCATTCACAATGCCTTGCATAGGCTCTGTGAATGGTTACACATTTGACTGATGTCCGCAAAGCGGACGAAATGTTTTGCTTTTCGCATAGGAGTTGTTATTCCGGCTTGTGCCATGTAGTGTGTGTAAGTGAACTCCCAGTTGTCATGCAGCAGGTTGAGCAAATTATTGTGCACACCTCACTCTGAGAACAACCGGAGGAATCTTGCTTGCGGAGGGTTCTGTGTGATGTGCTTCATTCGCCCCTCTTCGGTGTCCTAACATCCGCTAATTTTGTGAAGATTTTCTCAGCTTTTGTGCAACCCCACCTAGAATACGGTAACCAGGATTTTTCCACCATGACTTGTAATGGACAAAATGAAACCAGAGAAGGTTTTCTGAGTAGAACAGTGGAACAATGGAACAGTAGTTTATTACGGGCAAAAAAGCACTGCTTAACAAATCACATGGGATGGAAATTAATGCGAAAAGTGAATTGCATGATAAAGTGAAAAGCGTTTTAGTGGATTCACCATAGACTTTTGTAGAATGGCAGGTATGTTTGCGTATTAAACGTATAAATCCATAAATCCATTGGTTGGGCGTTTGGCAAGACAGTTTTATTGCGTTTTGTAGCCCATGGCTTACAAGTCATAAAGTTAAACGTAAATGAGCCAATGCATTGTTCACTCGTTTTTTTAAATATCGCCATATTGGCAGCAGAGACTATGTAATTAGGGTACGCGTTCCAAGGCGGATGGAAAAAACTTTCTACGGAGTTCAGGCCGGCTATACTGAATCTTCAGTTACAGAGGGTGACGTCTTAGTTAAGGGTTGTGGTGCAATGTCAGCAGCGGAAGGCAAATGTGGGTTGGGTACTTCAGAATTTGGTAAACCATTATGAGATTCCCCCGCAAAAGCCGATATCGACTGCTGTCCATTCTCAGAGGTTTTAGTCTAAGCTGCTAAAGCAGATGAATGAGGCCCCTGACGTTCTTGGTTGCCCTTCGTTGAGGAGTCTCGATAGCAACAAGATCCTGTTTCTGCCGCGGCTGCCACACCTGAATAGCATATTCCACGCGCGGTCGCTCGTAGGTGCTATGCATTTAGGGAACGATTGAGGGTTCAAACCGACAGAAGACTCTGCGCAGACAGGCCGAAATGTTGATTGCCTGTTCCCACCGCCGTCTCTGCTCGTTTTGAACACCCGAGATCTTCCTGTACCAATACTCCCAGGCCATGCTCCAAAGAGACCTTCTCCGAGGTGTGATCTCCAAGCATGTAAGCGCTCACCGGCTGGTGACATGGACGTATAACCTTGCACTTAGCAATGTTCAATTGAAGCATGTTCCTCTTTGACCATTCTTAAATGCCATCTAGGTCATATTGGGGCAGATCGTGATATTCATTGTTACTAATCACCCACCATGTCTTGCCGCCCTCAGCAAAACGCAGGACATTTGAGGAGATAACCCTTGCCAGGTCGTTGATAAACACCAGGAATAAGCGTGCTCCCAGCACTGAGCCTTGTGGGACACCACATTCCAGCTCAATTGGGTCAGAGAGTGATCCCCTAACACGTACGTGAAGCTTCCGTTGGTGAAGCAGGCTGCAAAGCCTACCAAGTACAGGATCTCCGATTCCGTAGCTCTGTAGCCGTTGAAGTAGGATGCGGTGATCAAGGCAGTTGAAAGCTTTGAAGTCCGATGCAAGGTTAACGCACGGTTTACGGGGCAGACGTGGCCCGGAAGTTTGTGTAGCTTGAGTATTTACTCATTGCACTACCGGAGAATTAGTATAGGCTTGATCCGCACTTACCGCATCCTAACGGGTAATCTCGGTCCAAAAGTATCCGGATTATTTAAGCACGCCAGGCTGCCTAGTCTCCGAGGTCACTCATTAATTTGAACAAAGTGCGTTCTGATCAGGCAAACACGGAAACTCGCCTGTCGCGCCGAGTTATTGGACCTTGGAGCTCGCTTCCAGAGCACGTCGTTAGGAGTCTACCGTTGAGGTTTTCGAAATTCAGTTAGGCGCCCTTGGGTTGCAGTACCAAACCTTCTCATTATTATAACCGACTGATATCTTCAGCTTTCTGTTTGTTGATAAGTTCGCTTACTTTATATCATCAATATTTAGCTGACATTCCACCGCTTGATTTATTAGTTTACCTACCGCTCTTGCTTACTTCATATTGACCGGGCTGGCAGGAACTGCTGGACAGGAAAATGTGGGAAATAATTAGTTGTGCATGGTATGATGCGGTTTTTGGTTCAGGCTTTTCTTCCTCTCAAGCCGACCTATCAATTCCCGGTACAACGAGCCGCAAACGTAGGAACATTCATGGGATTATCTTATGGTTCAGGTGACAACTTAACTTGAACAAAAAGGGATAACAAACTGATAAATACAAGATAATGGTTTGTGTAACTCGTAAGTAAGCTCATCCAGTTCCAGCCATACAAGCTAGTTAAAAAGCTATGCCAGCAGATGGCCTAGGTGTCTTGGTCCTCAAGGTCGCTATAGCGGCAGTAGCATACTCATTTCACGTGAAATAATCGCGCAAATATGTGCGATCTCGTATTTTTTATTTGGAAAGCTTTAGCACCCCTATTGAAAAATAGGTGGACAATAGATACGCCGGAAAACCATGCATTATTATACTAATTACACCAATGGACATTGCTTTAGGTAATTGTAGCTGACCTTATATCTTACCTAGTCAGAGCCTTCCAGAATTTAAGAACTAAGCAACTGAATCTAAAGCACATGGAACACCAGCAGCAACCGCTCTCATGGTGACAACTGCCAGTAGTATTACCAGGGTTGGGAGCCGGCCTAAATGCAATATTACTGCAAATGGTGCCGTTAGACAATTGCACTCCGAATGTTGCACACAATGATGCGCATGTGAGATAGCACACTACATGTAGGTTAAAACACAGCGCCTATACACTTATACACCTAGGATAAATATATTGTAATCGCATTAGCCACCCTAGATTTGCTAAATGGCTTTGAAAGATGTTGACGACTGCAAAAGGATTCCATATTTTAGCAGGGACGTAGTGTATCTAAATATTGTTAGTCCGGACTATAACCCAGACTATACTCATGATCTAGGCGGAATACGTTCGGGAGAGAAGAAATTGTATTATAATCCTGTAACCGTGGTTTCCATGGGCGAATGTTATACAAGGTAGATCTGCAACGGCAGCAGAAACAGTCCACATTGCCACTCATGTTAACAGTAGACAAGTGGAGGCGTGACCTTGAGAGAAGTGTATGTAATGCACGTAAATGTAAAACGACACTCGGCTGGCTAGCCGGACAACCTTCTCGTCATGCCAGCTGGGTTGTTCAGGGTTAACCCGTTCCGGCAAATAGTTCGGCGGTAGTGTAGTGGTTTTAATCACATAATATGTTGGCTTTGTCTTTATCACTTCCGTTACCGACAATTTTGTACCACTTGTTTAAATGCACAAAGTTTAAATACGGCGGGTTGAAAGCGCTCGCGCCGTACTGCTTTTGTTTGCTGCCGCCACTGCTTGTGCTGCTGACACGACTTGCCAGTAGGCGGATTTATACCTTCGAAAGCGTAGTCGGCACCGGAATAGCATTCATTGAAGAAATAATTATAACGCAGGTGCGCTCGATTGTTTTTTCTATTTTGAGTTTTCGCCTAAGATTGTCGTTTGCCTCCGGACTCGAACTTATTAGATAAAAGTTCTCTCCATAAATTGGTGACCCCGTATCTTTTTGAAACACGTTATTTTTTCTTCATTATATTTGCTCAACCATTTTGTAAACAGTTATCTGAAAATTCCGGTACATTTTCTTTGCCATCCATGGATGTGTCCCACCCACGTGTCTGGTTTATTCAAGTAAAAAATATACTTCATTTCTGTGAGGTTACCTCGTAGTTTACGATATTTTCATGTGCCACTGCCTATTTACCTAGACACCTGGCTTCAGAAGTCATCGATATCCTCGCCCATGTGCCGATTGCCTCACCCTATGACAAAGTTAAAGCAGCTATCTTAAAACGCACTAACTTATCCGATGAGGCACGCCTCCAGAAACCACTCTCTGTGGTCGAGCTTGGCGTTTGTACATCGTCTCAGCTCCTCCGACACACACGATCACTTGTCGGTTCATTATTTATTATCCATTCCTTATACATTTGGAGAACGGCCAGTGAACCGCATAAAGGAATTGATCACGAAAGCAGTACTCGGTTGCGTGTACATCTGTGCTCCTTAAAATTTACAAAAATTTAATCCCCGCTGATTTGTACAATCACTCCTGTGGACGATATCTACCAGTCTTTGCAGAGATCCCAGCGCTCTACATTGGATACAGCGGCATATCTGGTAGTGGGGAATTTTTCTACCCCGCGAACTTTGGACTGCACGCGGTTGATCAGAGAACGGCGGGCATTCAGACGTAAAATTGTCACTCAC